>OX235274.1:103258104-103282567 GCA_944472155.2 Trichobilharzia szidati | reverse complement strand
GTTTATTTTGTTCAAATATATGGCGCACCTGAACACTTTTCCTTAATAATTTAAGTCTTTTTAATTTGCGTTTTGTAGTCAGTACTTACAGGTTAGGTAGACTACTGAACTATTGAGTACGTAGGTAAATTGCTTTAGACACTACTAGCACCTTACATTAGCATCATTTAATTGGTAATTTTACTTAAGCTCTGTATATATAATAAGATGCTCTTGGGTAATTATTAACAACTAGAGAATCCAATTACTTCTACTAGCTAATTATCATTATCTGAAAAACTATCGATTGTGTGGTTACCTGTTCCTAACTTCTGAAAACTGACTGTATATTTGTAATAGATATTCTTATCCTTTTATTATGATCTGGATTGTTGAGATTACATTTTTGCTCTTCCCATACCTTGAAACTGATAGTTTCTTTTTAACCGACATGGAACCGTTTGATGAGTAAGATTTTAAGCATAACTCTGAAGAATAATGATTAGAGCTTCAAAAAAACATCCGTCTAGGAAGCATCATTTCAACTACAAGCAGTCGGAGCGGATAAAGATGTCAAAGCCAGCCAGAATCGGAAAGGCATGGTACGCCCTCATCAACCTGAAACCAGTTTGGAAATCTTATGCAATCAGTCAGCATAAACAACAAGATTGTGATTCTGTTCAACACAAATGTGAAGTCAATCAGTCAGTTCTTCTATAGGAGCCAGAAACTTGCACTGCGCGTCACGTAAAGGATTTCCAACAGGCTACTGCAGACTTTTATCAACTGCTGCTGGCTGGCTCCATACTGAAGATGAAATGGCCGGACGACCGGCCAGAAAGAATTAGCAACAAGAAACTCTGTTTGACAACAAACCAACCAAGAGCCGATCTCTCAAAAAATATATAGGAGAAAATAGAGATAGATGGGGATGGGCATACACTTAGGAGGCCATCGAATGATATCGCGGGCAATGCAGGTCATTGCTCTAGTGGAATCCAAATGGGAAGCAACGAGTGGGTCGTCAGTGCGAGGTAGATATGCAGGAGATCGTGTGGGGAGGAGGAGATGATAGATTATGGGCAAACGTAGACTCAGGTGAAGAGGACAACGGATAATGGAAGAAGGTGGAGATGTGTTGTTGAAGTCCTATGCTACACTCGGAACCTAAGGGAATAATAATAAATAAATAATAATATTATTCCATTTGGTTTTGAGTAGAACATAGGTCTTCGACAGTACATCTTCTCTTCACACTATTCTCTGTAGTTTTTTTGGCTGGCTCCACGACTACCCGTAGTTCTTCATTTTTTACTTCTCATACAAACTGTTGCATATCACCCTCGGAGATCCAACTCGTCATCTCCTATTAAGGTTCTACTCGAATATTATTACTTCAGTAAACCACAGTCTTACTTTCGTGTGCAATTACATTAAACATTTTGTATAGATTGACTTCAAAAGTTAAAGGTCAGAGACCAATAAAACCGTCAAAACCAATAAACTATCTTCTCAGTGAAAGAAATAGAAGAGAGAAATGCACAGTCTCCACTTGTAATATTCATTCTAAAATTAAGTGGAATATCCCTGATTAAAATTTTTAAAAGGCAGTGATGTAACTATTCTGTGAAACTGTTATTAAATTACTGGGAATTTTTCTGATTGGTTCACTGACGGAGAAGGCTGTCGAGTGATCCCACCACAGGATGATATTGCATGCTATCGTAGTCTCTAGGGTGGTTGGGATGAGTGTGTTTGGTTTGACTGAAAACCCATTCAGTGGAAGTATCATTTTGTGAATGCGTCGGTGGTTCAGTCATAGAATACTTGCCAACCACACATGTGGTTTGATGGTCCGATCCCCGACCGACGCACCTCTTAACACCGCCCAGCCTGTAGTAAGCCAGGTAAAGAGGAAAATTTGAACTTGGTGCCAGTAACTCCACCCAGTAAAAAATAAACATCACTGCTACTGAAATTTCAAAATTTAATTTTCAAACCAAATGTTCCACTGGGAATGCAAAGGGATTAAAATATAAGACTTTCCTCATAGGAAAATCATGGCATATCCAAAATATTTATTTTCGCTGAAATATGAAGCATAATTCTGAGTACAATACTTTGTTAACAGCTGGTAGCTGGCTTTGTGCTTACTTAAAGTTAAAAATTTTAGTAGTGTTTATAAATTACAAGAGGAAAGTTGCATTTGTGAACAATATGACAACACCCAGTTTGTAAACTCCGCCATAGAAAAACGTTTATTACATTAATTCGCTTTACCAATAGTGAAGCGACTGATAATTTATAACTGAAAAAAGAATTGATGAGTATTTAGTTTATTTTGACCTTATTTTTTGTGATAAAAGGGTGGTAAATGTTAAAATACCTTCATTTTATAAATGTTTGACTGTATATATTTTGTTGCCAAGATACAGTTGATCATGGCAACACGCAAAACTATTGTGAACAGATGTGTATAAATTCGAATAGTTAAGGTAAATAAATATTGTTGATATGAATAATTTTCAAGTCTTAGTTTTCAGGAATTTGTTACGTTGTAGGTTTGATCACGAGCCTATTTCAGTCAGAGAGTATTGAACGGTTGTTTTATTCTAGTTTGGAACTCTTGAGAAGTATGTATCTACGTGGGTTTGAACCTACAAGCTTTCGGTTACAAGGAGATCTCGCAGACTAGTTAAATCCCTACAAACGAATACCTGAAAATTACTTTGATGCTCACTAGGGACGGGCTCTATACAAGAAGTTTTAGTGGAAATTCCTGGCCAGTAGGGTCCACCAAGTCAGATGAGATTGGGTGGGGGTCACATTATAAATACCACAAGTTGGCAGGAGTTGGATTCCATTGGACATTCAACCACGCTACCAGTGTTTAAACGGTTTACTAACTCGCCTTGTAACCGGAAGTTCCCGTGTTCGAACACCTCTGTGTGCTTATTACTGAACAGTCCTAAACTAGCATGAAACAGCTGTCAATTACTCCTTGGTTTTCCAGTGTTACTCTACCTGATGTCAGGTCGTGATCAAACATGTAACCAACATGAACTGTCGTCAAGATTTGACCGAATAGTTCTAAAATATTTGGGCGCCGAGTGAGAAGTAGACATTTGTAAAAAATTATATTTGTAAAATCTCAGCGATATTGAAATGAGTAATTCCAACGTTTCGTTCGGCAATCTGGTCCGAAATTCTTCAGGGAAATTAATCGAAATTAACATAACAGAGGTTTTATATATAAAAGGCACATCTTTTGTTTTTAAAATCCGTAGCTGTCGAGTCACCTGACAACTCCAGTGGGTCGAATAAAGCAGCTCAATCTTCAGAAAGAAGACAAAGCAATAAGTCCGACAGGGTGCTTAAACTAAACGCTAATCCTAAACACCATAATTTTGAAAATACGTTTAATCATAAAATTCTAGATACTAACAGTTTGAACAGACATGAAGGCGTGATGTTAGCTGATGCATAGGAAATCCTTATTAATAAATAAAAAATGGATATGTATCACTAATTAATATTACTTGGTCAAAATTCCCGATTGTTTATATCTTCTTATGGAGACGTTAAGAAATGTTTTACAACTGTTTACCCACACACACACACATACACTCTCTGTTTAAAGTGTTTAACAAAGGTAGACCACTATTTGTAAGTCCGAGGTCAAATTTTGATCACAGCTCATACAATTTTGTTTATTATACTTTTTGAAACTTGTTGAATGACTCATGATTGGACAAAGTTTTTAAAAACAAGTGATATTCCTTTTATATATAAACCTCTGTTATGTTAATTTCGATTAATTTCCCTGAAGAAGTTCGGACCAGATTGCCGAACGAAAGGTTGGAATTACTCATTTCAATCTCGCTGAGATTTTACAAATATAATTTTTTACAAATGTCAACATGAATTATTGTTTCCTAATTTCGGTTCACCTGAACTATGCTCTGGTTAATGATAAACAGACTGCCAGACGCGCTTGTTTTCTCCTAACTGAATGATTACTCTGCTTACTATAGTTCCCACACCGCAAAGTTACTGATAATTATGCTATTACATAAATCAATAAGAATGTTAAAGATCAGTTACTGTGATACCTTTATAATTTCGGTAGCTTAACATTTCACATAGTAGACTGATACATTGCAATAGCTATTTTGTTAATAATTTCCTTAAACTGATTAATAGGAAACAGAGGCGTAAATCTCAGAATACATCACCTAGAAGGGAAAATCTCAAGGAACAGCCTAGTCCCCTCCTAGCCCCAAGTAAATACTGTGTCATTGCAAATGGTATTTATAATCTAAGATCAAAATTTACTCCAAAAGAAGATTTAAACTAGAAGAGCTCGACCTTGAATTCCATAAAATCGTTGGATGGTTTATCAATCAGCATATTTTGGATCTGGAGTGAAGTGAAACTATGCTGTTTGTTCGCTAAACTTCATTTTGAAACATTCCAAATAAGACGACTTTCTTTCATTTCTCTGACTACTGAGTAGTCGTACATAGGGCTTCAAGCTTTGAATTTTCCGATAAGCTGATGCTTTTTTCATAGGGTGGAATTAAGACGCTCACTCCCAGACTTCCTTTTTTCCTGGCTTACTACAGACTAGTAGGCTAGACCAGGCTTATTAGCCAGTCAGTTAGGAATTAGACTTGGATCTGCCAAACACAATTACTATTAAATCACAGACGTACAAGGTGACTTAGAAATGCAGACTTATTTCGAACCAGTAGGAGTTTAGGTCTGTGTTATCCAGGAATGCTAAATTTGATGTTCTAGGCGTGCACCATTGAAGAATCCCTCGAAAGGACGAAACAATTATTTTCAGTACTCTGTGTATTTAGCAGTTGTTTAATTCATTTCAGTGCACCGAAGGCACTAGTATAAAATCTCACTGATGCATCAAGGCATAAACATTATAATTTAGAATCATTTTTGCTTAAATTCAGACTGTTGAATGCTGAATGAGGTGCATAACCTGAGTTGCTCAGGGTTATAATTTTGTAACTTATTAGATTACCGTTAAAAATCTATCGATCCAAGAATATAATGTAGATTGATTGATCGCCTGGCAGTAATCAGCTTCATGCTCTTAGTACGGACGAAATTATATTGGTTGGAGGATTTCGTCATGAGCTAACATCAGTTAGAGAACCATTGGAAAACCAGCTGGGAGCACTGAACGGCTGTTTCGTCCTAGTTTGGGACTCTTTATCGGTACGCATCCACCGCCAGGGTTCAAACCCAGGACCTTCTGATTAAAAGGTCAATTTTTGAAATGTCGCTGACAAACCAACAGTTTCATCATCTCGGCATACTTTACTGTATATATGACTTCAGAAAGCTTTATGGATTGTCCTCCAGAAACTACTCATTTTATAATGTAACATAACTATTACGACAAAAGATCATCTTTTGAAAGATAAAATTCTCTAGTTTGGTTTGTAAGGATTACTTTTGTTTTTACGAGTTGATCACGGATTAAATATTAATCTGATGCTCGCTAGTGACTTTCTACAGGATGGAGTTTCCTGGAGTTCTAAGGAGAGATCGTGACCAGTGAGGTTCATCCAGTTCAAGTATGAGGATGGATGTCCCCCCTACGTCAATGGTTGGGTTCGCGCTAAATCACAAATTGGTCGAAGTTAGAATTCATGAGCCATTGAATCGGGTTCCAGTGGCTGAATGGTATTCGAACCAGCTTGCCGTGTAACCGGAAGGTCCTGTATTCGAACCCTGGCAGTGGGTGCGTACTGCCGATGATTCCCAAACTAGGCTGATGGAAAAGCTGTCCACTAATCCCTGGTTTTCAATGGTTATCTAACTGATACCGATCCGTGATCAACTCGTAAAAATATAAAATTAACTGTAACTCAATAATCAATTATATAAAGGTTTAAACTGAATGGCATCTACCTGTGAAACTCAATATGGTAAAAGTAACATACAACTGAAAGTGAAAATAAGTGTGTGTGTGCGTGTGAATTAAATACTTCATTCATTTCTCTCTATATTTTTACACATTTCTGTTCAATTCGTCAATACTTATTTTTGTTTAAATTAGTGATAAAAATAAGCTATACTTATATTCAATCTGTTAGTTTTCATTTGTTTCTTCAAGGTAAACAAGTGAGGATGACTCTTCTCTTGGATTCAATTTTGGACAATTTTTATGCATAAAATTACGTGGTGCGATTGATCCATTTTGATTTGCACTTTTAAAATATAAAAAAGAAGAAAGTAAATACATAAATTAATAAATAAAGTAACTCAAATCTTCAAAAGAATGGTTACTGAACAAAGAATACTCTTTTCGATAATTTCATCTTCAGGTTCTACAATTATATATACATTATAATGAATGAATGAATTAGTTCTATGAACAACAATAATGTTGTTTAAATAACATTGAATCAGTATTAATATCAATGGATTACAATTCGGTAGCATCAACATAACAATAAACTGAATGTCAGAAAAATTAGGAAAGATAATATTACAAATTCATGAATTTATAGTCTTTACTGAAGGCCGACCAGGGCAGTAGTAGTGGCTGGACTAGTTTCTTTTGCACACAGAGCACTGGTTGTTTGAGGCTCTCTGCTGTTTGGAACATGAGGTACCTGGATGTTTTTGGCAATTTATTTGGCAGCCGGTAGATGACAGAGAAGGATTCTTCAATGCTGCCTGGCTTTGTGGCAGGTTTGGACCAGGTGGTCTAATATCGAACTGCTGATGGTTTTCCCTACACCTTTATTAAACCACACAGGTAGGTGTTCCCAAGTGAGCACGAAAAATCAAGTTCCTAAGACAACGGCCAGTATAGCTTGCTCCACAAGTGCAGTTGAAGCGGTAGATACAATTGGAAATGGCTAGTCTAGATACTTCACCTTTCAATCAAGGAATCCCCATCGGTCATGTAGAAAATAAGACTTGTAGTTCGTTAGCATTAAAAATTCTTTGAGCTAATTTTCTTAACTTCTTCGTAATTATTTCGCTAGGTATATCACCCTTGAATTTCAGTCGCATGTATCAAGGCTTCTTGTTTACGCATAGTGAGTAGTCCTTTTCCACTTTCTTTATCATGTGTTTCTTGATAAATTTGTCAGGAGAGCTATTTTCAATCAAGGTATCATATACAATGCTTAGCTCATCTTCAGTTACTTCTTCTGAGCATATAGCACTAGCCCTGTGGCTGAGGGTCTTTATTGAATTTCTTTTGTACTGGAGAGGAATAAAGCCGTGAAAATGTGTATATTGTCCTGTTCATGGACTTTTCCTATGCGAATTTCTGTTTATGCTATCATCTGGTTTTTTTGTAAGGAGGATATCTAGGAAGGCAATTCTGTTTTGGGATTCCTGTTCGTGCGTGAATTTCATAGCATGCAGAACTGAAATTGTAACTGTCTTCACCTTTGTCTTTTATAGATTTTTTGAGTTATTACCAATGAGGAGTATTCGAATGAGGTGATTAAAAATTCACTCTATAAACTGGAATAAGCCAAAATAATACAGTTGAAGTAGAAATAGGTGATACCATTTTATTTCGTCATCAGTCGTATACAATCTATTAAAAATGTTAAGTATATGCACAGAAGAATTTGTAAATTACTTGAAAAGATAATATGATGTGAGTAATAAGGAGACTGCCAGTGACTTAATGATGGCATGCTCATCTAGTAACCTGAAGATCCTTGATGTGGACATTAGCCAGAACCTATCCTTCAGCTAGGTTGGTTTCCGTGTATCGAATAGTATCCTCTCTGGTACTAACATCGATATGTATCCCTTTCATGATAACTGTAATTTTCCATACAAATACACATAGACCTGTGGTAACGCTTACATTAAAAGAAACTCAAAGGTCACAAACTTTCTAGACGTTTACCAGAAGCCTGTGTTTCAAGGAAACAGAAGGTTTCATAGTAGAATGGCTAAGTATCCGACTGATATGGGGTAAGCAGTAGATACCTTGAAATCGCTTTAGATAGTCAATAAATAATACACTTGAAGGCTTCTCAAATTTGCTAAAGCAACTCTTGAGGCCAGATTTCTGTTTTTAACACAGATAAGCTGTCATTAGCTTTTATTTTTGTTTTATTCAACTTCATAAACGAAATCAAATGTATGTGAATTCTTGAAACTAGTGTTTATGCTAGACGAAAAGGCTACTTTTCAAAAAAATCTTTTTCTTTATTCCCTTACGTTCCCAGTGGAACATAGGGCTTCAAGCTAGAGACTTGAAATTTCTGTAGCAGTGGTATTTATTTTTACGGAATGGTGTTGCTAGCTTCATGCCCAACCTTCCCTCTTTACGAATCTTATTACTGGCTTATCGAGGTAAAGAAGTGTGTCGACTGGGGATCGAACCGCGGACCACATTTGAGGTTCGCAGGCGTCCTATGGCTGTACCACCAACGCACTAAACAAATCTATACCTGCAAATCAGCAGTGTTCTCTGAGCTGGTTGGTTTAACTGCGGAGCTTTCGTCGTCCTTCTGCACAACATTTTCAGCGTAACTTTTAGTATAAAGTGAACTGATTTAAATTATCCATGAATGATAGAACTACGCCTCCTGGTAACCATCTTCATGACTGGTAGTCGACATTACATCGACTGAAGTGGGCGTCCCCTTCGAACCAGAATCCAGGAATACAAATTAGTCGTGAAAAGACATGATATATATTCTTTCATATCAATGCATATAGATAATTATGGACATCAATTTGATTGGGATAATGTTGAAATTTTAAACAGAGGGAACACCAAAACTGCCAGAGAATTCCTAGAAGCCTGGTACTCAAGTGAATCAGCGACTAACAAACTCAGCTTTCACCTTGCATCTCCTCAGATAGGACAATAAGTTACTTCAGAAAACTGTTTGCTCGCACGTCTAAGTATAAAAATACTATTGTAACAACAGAAGACAAGGGCCAGGCAACAGAACGTTTATTACGAAAAATCAACACATACTTATAGATTTTGATGTACATTATTGTAGGTTAATCTTAGTAGAAAATACAGTCTGTTGATTGGTTGTTTCTCACACAAAGTTAACCTTGCATCTCTTGTGGCTGTGTCAGTTCATCTATATGTTAACTGTATCCGCCTGTCCATCTTGACCTTGTTTTCACATGACTAACATTGACCTCAATTACTGTCAACCAATTTGGCTAGCACCCATCTCTCACCACACTATGATACCATACTTGGCACGTATTTTATGTAATGAAAATAGTGTCAGACAAGAATTAACTAACCTTTTTTCATCTAGCAAATAAACAATTTCCTGTCCTTATCTATCCTTATATACCTTCAAGTTTTACTTTTATTATTTCTATTATATTTATGGTCCTGTTGCTTCTTTGTTTTACTTTCATAATTGCAAACACCAACTTATCTCTATGACTGCTGTAATCTTTGTTTTTCCTCTTACCATATCATGTAAAGGGAAAATTATATTCAATATTTTTAATCATGCAAGGATTTCTATACCGCATCGACAATACTGTGTGAAACAAGACCAGGGAAATTTTCACTTGTATTATTATCATTACCTTAGCTGCTAGAATTATTATTATTTCCATTTTATATGCTGCATGTTTTTGAAATTACCCCTATTGTAAATGTGGAAAATTTTCTGTGTGACTAATTTTTATTTATAATTTGAGGAAATTAGATGCAATATTGTGATTAATGCTGAAAATTCCATTCTGTATCACAAGTACTGTTTTTTGGAATAAAGTAAATTATTATTATTAGTATTATTATTATTAATGTAGACCAAATTTACCAACTCATAAAAGTAAATCACGTGACGAGAAAGTTCGAATTCTAATTGAATAAAATACGACCAATAGAGATGTAAATTGACTACCAGTCATGAAGATGGTTGCCAGGAGACACCACAATTCTATTATTCATGGAGAATTCAAATGAGTTCATTTTATGCTAGAACTTTCGCTGAAGGGGGATGTTGTTCAGAAGGACGATGAAAACTCCGTAACTAAACCAACCAGCTCAGTAAACACTACTAATTGTAAATCATCGACCTGAGCTACAAATCTTCTCTATTATTTCAAAATCTCTTCCTAGCAAATATTCTTTCTTATTCAATATGATTCAACATTACTTGTTTCTGTCAAAATTGGTAAAAATAATCAGAAAGTATGGTCTGCTTACTTTTAGATCCGTAGGAAATTAACTCTTTGAATAAAATTCACTTAATAGTACAATTATATATAAGTAAACAGTAGGAATTCATTCTTTTCTCCCTCTTCCTCAAGGATAAATAATTTCCTTCTTTTGCCTTATTTTTACAATACTCTTCCTTTCTATTTACTTGCTGAACATACCGAAAGAAAACTTTCATTCTGTGTTCTTTTTTTATCTAAAAGTTTGAGGTAGATCTGATAATTTTGAAAAACACAAAACTTGTATGTTATGTAAATAAGATTCTATCTATTTTACCGAACAACAGAGTAACTTTGTGCATTACAATTGTTTGTCAGTCGTATGATTTTATAAATAGAATAGATAAATACATTTCTTATTCTGGCGTCAGATGAGAAAAAAAAGGCTTATCAGATAGGAAGTTCTGGATCTCGTTATCCTGCCTACCAATAGTACTCATCAGTGTGTAAGAAGTAAGTAACTGCACAGAAATCCCAAAGTAGTCAGAAAGAAAGAAAGAAAGAAACTAACAAAGTAATATTTCTGCTTGATACTTATATTGAATGATAAATCTGTAGTTGAATTAGATGGACAACGACACTGTGGACTGATAGAAGATTTCCACAGAGTGCTGTCTAGCAATGACGCCAACTATCAGATTATTCTGTGTATCTTTTAAAAATATTGACAGTGACTTAGTAAACAGTAGAATGAGAAACAACTTAATGTAGCCATGCTATGCTAGTCAACAGAATAAAATTATGTTAGAAACAGTATTCTGGCAGGTAGAAGAAAGTATGGTTGATGTACAAGATGGAATAATAGACAGTTAACTTCGCTTGTCAATTAAATGCATACAAAACGTAAAGTCGATAGGGGCATAAGAATGACATAATAATAATAACATTAAAACAAAGAATTCAGCGAAGAAATTCTCTTTTCGACGATTGTGAATAGCAATAGACAATAAAAATCAGTTTTTTTGTGTGTGTTAAAGTTTGACAGTGAATGGAAATACTAAAGTGCGATAATATTGAATGAATACCTAAATCGATCGAGGTCAACCTAAAGTTTAAGAGACAAGAGTGTAATAGATGATCGGGAATTTGAATAAAGCAAGAACAACAGTGGTTTGTGCAGAATAATATGGTACCATCATTTCATTCATCCTAAGTTTCCATCATATTATATTCACATATTCACATTTCCGAATGTACATCAAGCGGAATAAATGCATGAAGTGTCTGAAAATTCGCCTCCCCGAAGAGTCCATCAAATCACTGAATCGCTTGGTGACAGTTTGTTACCGAATATCCATGGAAGTGACTCGAATAAAATTGTACGATGAATGCTTGCAGTCCCACTGCTTTCCTTGCCATCTCATCAAGTCACTACGTACTTGCAGATTGATATAAGTATAAAACTTGGGCATAACTCCATTATGGATAAGATTTTATTTTGATAAATCACACAGTGTTGTACAGTAATATTTACTGATGACGTTTCGAGCACAAACTATTGCTCATAATCATATCAAGGCACTCACACAACTTTTTTCTTTCATTTATATACATCTAATCGATTCCACACATGTATATAAATGAAAGAAAAAAAGTTGTGTGAGTGCCTTGATATGATTATGAGCAATAGTTTGTGCTCGAAACGTCGTCAGTAAATATTACTGTACAACACTGTGTGATTTATCAAAATAAAATCTTATCCGTAATGGAGCTGTACTTGCAGATTACCGCCATCTCTCAAAAACCTTCGACGTATTACGAAATCGCATACTAAATCAACAGAATCTCGGATTTCAAGATTGAGAAATGAAGCCCCCGATTCTTCGACGATGTCGTCAGTAGTTTGAATATAGTATGCCGGATGAAATTCATCAATTTCTTTCAAAAGCTTCGACAGAAAGCAGGTGCAAATTTTTATAAAACTCTATCGAAATCCCTGACAAAAGGAGAAGCCAACGAAATAAATGATGGTACCGTATTATTCTGAATAAACCACTGTTGTTCTTGCTTTATTCAAATTCATCAGGGGGGAATAAATGCATGTACTTTATTTTCCGATCACCGATTTCACACATGTCTATTGAACTTTAGGTTGACCACTATTTATTTAGTTATTCATTGATATATCTAATCAATGGTGACTCAGTCCAATACACCAATATTATCCCACTTTAGTATTTCCACTAACTGTCAAACTTTAACAGACACACACACGCACACACAAGAAAACTGATTGTTATTGTCTATTGTAATTCATATGTAGATAAGATTGTACAGCTAAGAGAATGAAATCATCGAAAGAGAATTTTCTTCTCCGAATTCTTTGTTTTTATGTCTCAATGGGGATTATTAATTTAATAATAAATTAATTAAAATTGCCCATAGTGTAATCAAAGCAAGATGATTTGGAGATAACCATTGTGGCATCGATAAATTCTTCCTCAGGCTTTATACTTATAAATTCATGAATATTGTAATACATATGGCCATTAAAGATATGTGAAAATTATATCAGAAACTGTATTGAAATCAAAACAAGATTTTGAGCGAACAATTGTTTTCGATAACTTCTTCTTCAGGCTCTACCGTTATAAATCCATGAATAATCCATGAGTACATATAGCCAATAAAGGCAAATGAAAATAATATCAGAAACTGTATTGGGGTGCATGGGTAAGTTGAGATGATAATCCGTTAGTTAACGTGGTCAATCAAATGTGTATAGGGTGTATAGTCAGAAAAATGTGATAAAGTGTGAATGAACAATTGGGTGCTGTTTTATAGTCAACAGAATACAAGTGTCATTGGGGTGAGAGAAATGCGATAGACACAAAATACATACAAACACACATTAACAAAGGGGACACTGAATGTGAGGGCTGACCGATAATGTCTAATGATAAAATAAAGAGGCTAAATAGTAAATTGTAATAAGATGTTACAGAGTTGGTAGGCTTAGTGTAAAATCACAAAGGTTGACAAAATTAAGGGTAACAATGAGGTGAAATAAACTGGGTGGAGAAATGTATAATAAAGACATGATATCACAGAATGATAATAATGGTAATAATAATACGGAAAATTATGATCCTGGTGACCTTATAGTGGGCCAGGGTAGACAGAGGGAGTGAATAAGTTTTTTCTGTACACATAAGTCTGATCTTTCTCTATTAATCTCTAAAGCCTCAGCTATGGCTAGGAGGCGTAATCGTGTGCCTTTGGGGAGATTGTTTGGTACTCGATACACAACTGTAAATGACTGGTCTACTTTGATGCGGTGTTCGCTATCCACTAGATGAGACAGAACTGCACTATTTATTGATTTGGTTGCTCTTTTCCCAAGTCAAACAGGAATATGTTCACGAGTGCGTAAAGATAAATTCCTTTGTGTACGACCTATATAACTAGCTCCACAGGAGCAGTTGAATTTATATATACACACTGATGTTGCCATTTTGGGTAATCTATCTTTAATGCACAGTGTCAATATCGTTTAGAAACTGACATGCAGTTTTGCGGCATTAAAAGTTCTTTCAATTGATCTCGTTAATCTACGCTTTAATATATCGCTGGATATATCGCCTTTGAATTGTAAATTTAAGTAAAGCTTTTTCTTACTTACTGTGTCTCGCTTAGTCTTATGTATATTTTCATAGATATACTTCTTTACAAAGTTGGTAGGATAGTCGTTTTGTAACAAGGCGTTTGTAAGATTTCTTATTTCACCTTCAATACAATCTTCGGTGCATATGCGTCTAATTCTATGGCTAAGACAATGGATTAGGTTGCGCCTATATTGTATAGGTATGAAGCTATGGAAGTGGGTGTACTGTCCATTCCACGTCGCTTTCCTATAGATGTTTCTCTTTAAGGTACCGTCTGTTCTTTTTTGTAAGAAGAACATCCAGAAATGGAATGCTACTTTGGAGTTCCTCTTCACAAGTAAATTTAATAGCTGGGTGTACCTTATTGAAGACTTGGAGCAAGTGTTGTTTATCCAAATTATTGTTACAAATGATAAAGATATCGTCAACATATTGACAATAATAAACTGTATTGTTGGGGTACATGTATAATATGGAATGGTAGTTCGTTATTCAATTATGTTCTGAATGAATGTACATATTAAATGTCCAGTTATTCAGAACATAAGACAGAGTGTGAATAGACAAATGGGTGACATACTGGTGTATTTATAGTCAACAGGATATAAGTTTCATTGTGTGGTGGGGTGAGTGAGTCATATTCATTGGTGTGCGAGGAAAATGATTACCACAAAATACATACAAACAAATACCGAAAAATGGGGGAACACTGAATGTAGGTTCAAGCAAGGGCTGACAGATCTCAAGTGTAGTGATAAAATAAAGAGGTTAAATTGTGAACTGTAATGAAATGCTAGAGGCATAATAAAGCTTAGTGTAAATTACATAAGGTTGACACATAATATTGATGATAATTGATTAAGTGAACTAGATGGCCAACTATAAGGTCAGCAGGGACATAATCATTCATACTTTCGTGTCATATTATGCCTTTCTTATTCCTTTTCATCTGGTGAATTATTCTATGTAAGTGACATTAATTTGTTTTGCCACTTGACATTTAACCAGTGATTATAATCACACATGTTTTAATTGCATTTCATACTACTACCATTATTATTATTTCATGTATTCACACCTTTGATTGAATATTAACTAACAAGCTATCACTCCATATTATTCATATGCTCCAACAATACAGTTTCGATGTGATTTTCACATGCCTTTAATGGCTATTTGTATTATAATGGATTCATGGATTTATAACTGTACAGTCTGAGGAAGAATTTATCGAAACTACAATTGTTCGCTCAAAACCACCATGTTTTAATAGTAAATAGTTGGATGACATGCTTATGACTGTATAAACAACAAAAGTGGCATGATAGAAAGTATGAGTACTACAAAGAAGAGACTGAAACAAATAGGATTCTTTGGATGTAAGTTCAAGTGGTGACAAATAGTAATAATCGTATAATACAGACACAGTGGCGCTATTATTGAGTGAATATTTTTTAAAATTATAGCTTGATTTCACACCGTATTTTTGGTACAAGTATGGAATTCAGTAGCATGTGATATTGGTAGCCCGAATTCTGCACGCCGATCATTGATATCAGGTGTGCGTCGGCAGGGAATCGAACTGCGGACCATGTGCATGGCCAGCGAGCGTCCTAACCGCTGTGCCACCGACACACAGTAATGATGAGTCTGATCTACTTAGAAAGAAAAGAAATTGTATGAGTGCAGTGACAAATGTGAAAAAAATTTGTAATCCTAAGGAGTTAACTAATAAAATGGGTGGTAAGTGACGATTTGGTGAAAATCAGCGTTACGACAGCATACGAACACTAGTTGCTTCAGCAAATGATACTCTAGTTGACAGCTGAATCCCGTTGCTCAGCTATTGGAAGACTAGCGAATAATCCAGAGGGTATTGATCCAAAGTTTGCTGTGACCCAGATTTTCATATAACCTTCACTCATCACCTGCTATACAATTTATTCACGTAATAATTATCATAAGTACCATTATACTTATACAATCCCTTACTTTTCAAGTACATAAAATGGGTTGTTACTTGATAATTCTTACGCTAAGACTACCATCGTGTTTACACTCCTTCATTTTGTAGTCTAATATCTAATATATCCCGTTTGTTTGTTTATTTCGTTCTGGTAATCATATTTCCCCTCATAATGTACCAGTTAGAATTCACCACTTGAAAGCTTCACCTCCGTTAATTATAAATTTATAAGCACGTCATTCATTTGTTTTATAACGATGGTTTTGATCGACTTTATATTTGATATGCATTTAAGTGACAAGAAAAATCAACTGCCTATACTATTCCAACTTCTACGCCAACCATATTTGATTCTACCTACTATAAAACTGTTTCTAACATAATTTCATTTTACTGGTTATTACTGACTACGGTATATTAACACTAGTCGGTTTTTAACCTGTAGAGGCTGAGAAAGAAGTTATTAAAAACAGTTATTCTCTCCGATTACTCCTTGTACTGGAGAGTATTCAAATTATTGAAAACTTACTAAATGTTATAGATTTATCGAGATAAAAAATTCAACGAAACAACAACCAGTATACAAGGTGAAATAAAAATATAAATTCATTGCTGGAATGATTCCTTTCACACATTTTCAGTCGAGTACTAAATAAACATCATAAACCAAATTGTCCGCGTTTTGTTATATCATTTGATTATTTGTATTCGATACAAGATATCAGTCAACAGTTCAAAAATTCAAAACAAAAACAGCATAAATAACAACAGGTAATAGACTGAAATCCTATTTTGAAAATAGTACTACTAAAGGCAGTTTATTTAAACAATACTTTTACTTTCAAATATCTTAATAAGTGTAATATTCACACATGAATAATTTTAACTTACACATCAAAACTTAAATAGGCTAACACTTGATTTATGTGTCCTTCTGGTATATCGTCAATTTTAGCCAGATAACGATAGAATTCTAACCATTGTTCAAATGGTAGTCTAGCAGCTCCACCTTCAGGATCAGCTGTTAAAAGTTCACATATCAACTTCAAGGTTTCTGATAATGTCTAAAATAAAAATAAATAAATAAAATTAGATTGTTAAAACACCTTGAGAGTAGATATTGTATGAGTTTCTTTAAGTTGAAATTCATTGATTAAGATCTTTCATTATCTAATTATAATAATTATTATTATTAGGTTTTAAAGATAATAACTTTTAAAAGAAATCACTTCGTTAGAACGGACAAGCTTCTTTGCTAACTGTAAAGTTGTGATTTATCCATGTACTGACATAGTAACCTTATTGGGCAGTTTTAATTAGCCTATTTACAGTTCATTTTTCCAAGGGATTTTGATATCATGCAGTCAGTCGGATTTGTTATATTTAGGGCTTAAATTCCTGAGGATTTTGTAAGTATAGTATATTATGTATTTGGTTTAATAAAAGTTATTGTCGTTCTTGTCACCGTTTTCCCCAGTCTCAGTGTGACAGACATTTTCAAGTAGTCAGCTGACTAAAATGTCATGTTCTGGAGGAGCACAACCCAGTATGACTCCATCATAACGCACTTGTAAAAAACACAGTGGGGAGAGTTAGCCAAACAGATAAACCAACTCATTATATTGTGATTGACAAGATCAGAAATATTAACATTTTCGAAAGAGGAAACCATATGAACAGAGTGGTGCTAGAATAATAGGTATTAAGAAAACTGAACAGGAATGTTTTGTTTAAATATAAAAGTTACGAACAGTGAATACATCTATACTGCAACAGTTGACTTTAAGAAATTTTGCTGAATCTCAAAATATACATAGACTTTCAGTAACCTGCACAGTTCTACAGTATCTAAGTATTCTGCATGTTACTGCCTCCCATTTTAGAGTGATTATTTCAGGTGACTTCGACTTTAATCAGCAGGATGTACTGTAGCTTTACTTTACATGTAAATCCAAACAGCACTGACTAATATATTTGATTCTATTCAGTGTTGTTCGTGAAGTGATATAAAACAAATAAGTAATTGACTGTTTCTGCCACTGTGCTATGTTAATTTTTATTGTTATTTGTTCGTTTGTTGTAAATATACAACAGCAATAATTATTTGTATCTTAATATGAAATTCTGACTTCTGTCCCCTTAGGGTAGTTGCCTGAATTACTGGAATTTCGCCACTGATGATATCATACACAAGTAACTTTTATAGAATACGTACGGTTATTTTTCAGAGTTAATTTAACAAGATTAAATTTAAGTATTTCACAACAGACAATTAAAGTAAGTAAAATGGGATTGGTGAAGTATGGTAAAACATTACCTGGCGTTTTATGAATTTTCCTGTGTATATTTAAGAGAAACTGACTCATATGACATCAGGTACAGGCTTAAGTTGTATAAAGTTTTGAATATAGAATAAATATACAATATTCAAGTATTGGTTTTTGTAGGGATCTTTTTGTTTGATTGGTTGGAGGATTTCATCATCAGCTGACTTGAGTTAGAGGACCAATAGAAAACCTGGGAGTACTGGACATCTGTTTCGTCCTAGTTTGGGACTCTTCACAGTACGCAACCACAGGGGTTCGAACCCAGGACCTTCTAGTTACAAGGCGAGCTCGTAGACCATTAAGCCACTGGGACCTGATTTAATGGACCAATGGTTCTCTAACTGATTTCAGCTCATGATGCAATCCTCCAACCAATCATATATACGATAATTTATTGTTTTAAGCTTGTCCTCATTTGTTCAGGCACTGAAATATTTTTTAAAATATTTTATGTGATACGGTTTGTCTGATATGTACAAATATAAAGCTAAGCTTAGGTTACAAGGTTTTGATTTAGTTTACCTTTCCAACATCTTTTGCGTGTTATAGAACCACAGATAATGTAGAGTTAAGACGACATAGAAAGTTACTTGCGAGGGAGGTAATTCAGATGATGAGGTGGTTAGGCTTCACCAGATGAGACTTTTGTGGTACGTACTGGGCATTAACTTCTAGCAACGCGTTTCAAAATTCTGAACACTACTGTTAATCTTCATTTGACTATTGTTATTATATTCTAGTTTCCTTGTTGTAATGTTATTCCATATCTATTCCCTTTTCGTGATGCAACAATTCGAAATAGAGCGCCCGTGCAAAATGCCTCACATCGATTGAGTCCTTACGAAAAGCTAGGTTCAATACTAGGTTGATATCACTATGTTTCCGTTTAAAAAGCTCGATTTATGGTGTCACTCTATATTCGCCAACTGTCCTTGTACTAAATGATTACACCAATATAAATAAATTCTTGTAGCGTTATTTTTTACACCTTTTTTGAAAACAGAAAATATGGATACTTACGGCACATAAATCAGAAGCAGCAATAGCCAAAAACCATCGCCATTCGCAGGAATTTACAAAATTACCAATACGACATATTTCCTGGAATCGCTCAATGGGTAGTGATAAATCCTTCCACTTTTCTTCTACAACAGGTAGTGGAACTATTTTCATGGAAGCTAGCTATAACAACCAAGTAAAATATTTAATGGAAAAATGTTCACAATGCATTTGAGACCTAAATTTTCTAAAGAACATATGAAAAAATGAAGATGTGACAAAGTGTAGAAATAAGGGGAGGAATAAACCAAAGACCAATTTCATGTTCATTAAGTTGTCAGTAAGGTATTTACTTAGCTGAATAAAATACCTTATGAAGCATATCATAAAACCTGATTGAAAACTAAGAATGACAGTCATTGAGACTGATAAAAAGAACCGTTTGCAACTTACTCAGTAAAACTGAAGTCACGCACACTACAGTATTAATGACAAGTGAATGTATTTTCCTTTCATATAACATTAAATGCGGTTACCCATTAATAACTTTCAACAAAGGATTTTTTAGCTCATGGAATATGAATCAAAATTCACTGCACAGTTTGGAATTTTTCAAAGTTCACTTTTAAAAAACACTAGCGTGGGTAGACTTAATCACTGTGAAATGTCAAAGCAGCTTCTAAATATTAGTATTGCTACCTTTTTGATACTTTTCGAATGGATAAGTGAATTCAAATCCACTTCTTCAGTGATCACTGAAGTTTAGTGGAATTAATAATTGGAACACTATATGCATGTGAAATACACATTCTAGAAGAAATAGTGATTTTGAGTCAAAAATAAAACATCAATCAGTTACGTGAAATCAGTGATTATCAAAAATACTTTTATTCCTACATTAAAATTGAAAGTAATTCTGGAAATGGGTATGTACTGTGTGAACTGATGGATAACAAATAATAAATTCAGAATTATTTAAGTCCTGTTTGTTGGAAGTCAATGAGTGATAGATAAAAGCCTATTACATAGTAAGTTGATTGCTAAATATTTAAAAACTCACCTGATTATTTAAAATTCTGAGTGTGCCTGGCGTAAGACCTGTGTCTGTTTTTTGTGTGCTGATAGGAACTTCTAGACGTTCTTTAACAGGTGGCACTTCGCTTTGTGCCATTGCTTTGAAATACCTATCACCAAAAATATAAGAAATAAAAATTTTCATTACGCGTAAGACCACTTGAGGACATCTTTTGGTTGTGTCCGAATGGCTGCCTTCGTGAATTGTTTTAAAATATCCGGTAGAGCAGGAGGTATGGGGATTTGCTCGTGACAGTAATAAGGATCATTAGAAATAGGCATTAAAATTGAAATTATGAATAACCGTGAGGTCATAGAAACTGGTAATTCAGCAGATTATAACAAAAATTCTGTGCAAAATATTTATGATAAGCTTGGGTAGCCTAAGCATTTGTGGAAGTCTTCGTTTTCAGTACTGAAGAAATATTTCATATATTTGACTTATATCATGATGGTAAACCTGACTGTTGTCTTGTTTTATGAATGGTTATATTTGCTAACTCATGTCACCAGTTGAGAGGATAAATCCTCAGTTTTCCTACTATTCTATAGGCCAGCTGAAAGGCAGGATAAATACTAGGCAAAGTGGCTATTTTTAGTTTATTGTGTTCATCGAATTATTGTTAGTTGAAATTGTGATACTCAGCAAACGTTCTGTGAGACTGTGTCATCATATCCGAGTAATAAACACCCTCTTCGGATATCGAATAGAAATTCTGGTTCATATTGAACAAATCCACATTTAACTAATGACTTAAGACGATTCATTCACAGCTATTTGTACAGTCATTTGATCGCGACCTAAATAACTGAACTAAAGTTAGTGATACTATAAATTTTCAAGCTGTATTAGTTAATGCCCTCATTAACAATAACGAGTTGTCTTTTAAGGTAAAACTGGGTATAAGATGGTTGAAAAAAGCCCAACTGTATGCCTGGGATAGGTTTAAATAGATGGAACAATGTCGAGGGTTGCGCAATATAACCTGTATACGAGTGCAAGTGTTAATCCTCCAACTCCCAAAGTACTTGGTCCGCTAACAAAAGAGACATTTGAGAACAGCAGATTTATCTTCCGAAGTACGAGATGTATTTCAGGATTAGAAACACGGGGTGATGTTGATTGTTGGGGTTCATGCACGACAGGCCTATCACAAAACGGTAGTGTGATGAAAGATGTGAATGCTTGATGGCGTCCCTTCAGCTTGACGAGCCAACTCAAACAGTGAAAGTCACCATTCCCTGCTGGATGATCGAAGCTGTAGGCTGATAACTGTGGGGAATTATCTACATAGCTAACAGCATGCAAAGAGTAGGTTGTCCATGGAGCATAAATAGATCTGAGGAGTCAATACATCAATGTAGATTAAAGTAATGAGGGATTACCCAACGTAAACCTTACTACCAGTAATAGCGTAAATTTCAGTAACCTGTGCCTACTCGTGTTCATCAGGAGACTTCATTCAAGGAGTTAAATGTACGACTTTATAACGATCAGTGCATTGGCAGTCTACAAACGGTCTGGACTTTCTATTCCCCTCTAGACAGATAACTCGGGATCACGTTGATCAATTCTAATCAATGGCTAAAAAGACTGTCCACCTAGGGCACCGGACGATACCATGATAGTCCCGATACACATAAACTCTAATTTAGTTACTTTGGGGCTGTTGACTCCTACCTCATTGAAGTCTAATAGTCGGGGAGAAGCAGAATTAATTTTTAGGATCAATGCAAAGGAGCTCTCTGGAGGCTTCTATGCTATCATTTTCAGCACTCAGTACAAACACAGCAGCTAGTTGAAGAATGGAACGCATTTATCTCCTATTCAGTCTTGAAGCGTGATGATTAAATTCCTGTAAAGCCGTAGTATGTGTGTGCGGCTGCTTTGTCGTTAGACAATCTGCCTTCACACCACTATCGTCAACTCGCGACCAATCTTTTAAGTACACACTACCTCTTTAGAAAAGGCGTGATAAAGGAAGATAAGAAGGTTGGCAGGTTTTGGTTTAAGATGTAGTGATGAAAAATTGAAGGAAAAAGGTCTTAAAATACCCACACTTTCCTATGCCGTAAGCGACTTAATCACTTCTTACTAATTTAAAGGTGTCTTTTGCAAACTTAGAGGAATCATCCATGAAATAGCTAAGTAAAGAGCTCGTTTCCGTTTGTTTTCGAAGTGAATTCGTGGCGGTCTTCGTGAACTTTCTGCACTTGTGGCCATTAAATACCAGGGAAGCGCTTCAAGAACCTGAATGTTGACAATGCAGCAGTTCGATCGTGGAAACTTTTTTATTTATTTAGTATTCCTGATGATTGCCGTCACTTAGTTGCCTCGCAATTTTACCTTACTATTATCCTGAACTGTCCAACAATCCACTTTGTTATTTCCCATCCACTGACTTTAATTTGTCTCTGTCAGTAAAAAGCGCAACCACTCTTTGAGGCCTGACGTGCACTAAAATCCATTTTTCACAGTTTTTGGTTTCAAGATCCTGATTTCCCAAAGCGATGAATCCGTTTCCAAATTAGTTCTACAGTAGACGTTTGTATGGTATGTCCAGTTATCTCAGACCAATACTACAGCTTTTGGTGCCGCTGTTCAAGCAGCATCCTCCTAACTCAATCAGTTACTTGGCTGTGAAGCTAAGGAGCATAATGGCTTAGGACGAAGCCAACATTCTTTTTCACATGATTCATCGCTGTCTTTTAGTTTCACTAAGCGAATATTCCGTTGTGTTTATTTTGTCGTTGCTAGCTCACCAAAGTCGTTAGCTACTGGATGCTATGTTATGGTGATAGCCCCACCCAGGGGCTTAAAGTCAGTCCGTCATGGGTAATAATCTACACATTTCAGCGAGTAATCATTGCTCTATCATTATTCCTGGTCTCCGTCCTTCCATTAGCAGGACGCACGATACGTGTTTTGTCTAATAATTAGTATTAGTAACTACACTTTTGGACGCAGTTTTTTCTTTCGGCTTACGCACTTCCCATACAACAAGAAGGTGCCGAACCTTATTGTGGGTTTGAATTTGACTATTGGCATCTCTAGTATATTTGCATATTGTGGCCTGAATACAGGCCCAGACACCGAATTACCACGAAATTTAATGAGCGTGCAGCCGACGTCAATTGGAAAAGCCAGGAAGGCGGATACTGTGACCTCAGGAAACCAGCTAGTTTGGCTGCTTGTATGGGTTCGCAGTCGCTTCCAATTGGTTTCGACTAGATGTAATGGTTGCGATGGATGTGTGCCTGACAGTCCTGCTAGACTTGAGCGTTAATCGTACTGCTCTAGCGTGGCCCACCTCCCCTGGTGGCCAGACTGCTTTTAACACCTCCCCGGCTAGCTAAGGGAGAGAATAAAACACATGGCCGGTGAAAAATATATTTATTGACTACAATTTGAAGAGACTATGCTAGTAGATAATCACATCAAAACGGAGGTGCTAAGCTGTCGTCTCTTAAAAATTATCTTGACCACCATATCTTTCACTCCTCACAGATAAACAAAGTGACCGTTGATGGTGAAACGGCTGCGGTTCATTTGAGTTGGTGAACTACTGTGATTCTCTACATGAAATCAGCCAGTTGAAAGCAATATGCCACTGACTAAAACATTTCACCCCTCCGGTCTGACAGTGGAACATGGGGAATATGCCTAAAACCGTACCTGATTCTGCTTTTATTCCTAGTGGCTCCATGAACACCATAGCTTGGTGGTAGGTGGTCAAAACATTGTCGGATGACTGTGTTCACTAGAGGGTATAATTTTATAAGTGTATAACAGAACAGTGAGACCCTGGAGAAGGCTTAGTCAGCCGACCTAAAGGCTCCTGGAGGAATCATGGGAAACTAAAGATTGAAGTCGAAACGCCGGATAATCAGACAAGCCATCTAATTCTCCATGGCGTACCGGAGATAGCTATTTCCTGCTAGAACAATAGGATTTGCTTGAGCGGCAGCATAGAGTTAATTTTTGCAGGGAACTAGGAGTAAACTCCTCCGTGGGGAAGTAACCATGCACATCTCAGTGAGGGTAACAGTAAGTTCCGGCAAAGAATGTGGTAATGTTTTGTTATTTTCCACGGTCTAGCAATATATATATATATAGGTGTCCTACTAGATGGACCTGAATAGGTTTGGTCTCTTAGCTCTGAAGACTTGTTTACTGCACTTACTCCAGACCGGTCAACTGATCACGACTAAATACGGCGGGAATTCAGCTCCTTGAAGAAATCAAATAAAGTGCTTTGACAGAGGTATTAATACAAAGGAAAGATTTGTTGGAATAG
>OX235274.1:102978162-103257604 GCA_944472155.2 Trichobilharzia szidati | reverse complement strand
GTACTATATGGCACTACTCAGTTGTGACTCCAACAGGGGTCGAATCCAAGACCTTCAGGTGAAGCGACCAGGCTGATGACTATTTGGCCGATGGAAAGAAATGCAGTGACTCAATTCTCACTTCTTTGTTCTATCCTTGGTGGGTTCATGAATGTCCACTGATGGAAGGACTCAGGCTGGGATGAAATTGATATCCAGGATTCCCTGGTTTTCAGTAGTTTAGCCATGACCCCTTAGGGATACGTCATGATAGGACACAGCACCACAGGATGATGAAGTGACCTCGTTGACCATTCAACCACTCTAGAATGGAATTCAACAATTTGAAATCGAAACTTCCTCATTCTATCCCTAGAAGGGTTCATGGGTGCGTAAAGCTGATGAGCCTCAAACTAGGTCGAATCATCTGTCTAGAATTCCCTGGTTTTCAGCTGTTCTTTATCTGAAGTTTATTTGTGATTTAACTTGAAATCAATCAAATCCCTGTAAACCAGCACACTTGAAGACTTCTATTTTTGTCAGTGTTACGTTCTTCTTGATTCTTATCAGTGTATTTTTTAAAACTTTTACTTGGTGAAACTTTCAAAACTTCTCTTTGTTTGTGTTTACTGGCTTAGAATGACTGATCTATGTTGGCATATTGTCTTTTTAGGGCCTTAAGTTTCAACTTGATCATATTTGGTATCTAACATCTGGCAGTAAAACCTGAGACACTTATTTTGTCTTATTTGTTTTTTTTTTTCTGAAACTGGAGCCAAACAGTGTCCTTCTAGTGTCTTGTATCAAATACAAATAGTCAAATGATGTAACATAACGGTGACGAATGGGTTTATGATGTTTAACTAGTCCTTGACTGAAAATTTATATTCACTCCATCTCAATCAATGTGTGAAAAAAATCATTCCAACAAAGAATTGTATTTTTCATACATTTATTCCCCTTAATGAATTTGAATAAAGCGAGAACTACAGCTTTTGCAGAATAAAGTATGACCATCTTTTATTTCGTTGCCTTCTCATCAGCTCAGCTGCTTACAGGCCAAAGTCATTATTAAGTATATCTACAGAAACAATGTTAACATATTTGCACAGAGTTCATTTTAAAACAAAAATCAATGAATCAATATATGCATACAGTAATTATACATATATATATATATATATATGTATATATAATATTAAACACTATTCCGAACAATGTTGATCATACACAATGGAAACTTTCAGCATTACGTAGTCAGATGGAAGAGAGGGTGGAAATATCCAGTTACCAGGGCAAAGAAAGACTGACAACTGTTTCTTTCTGAACGCACAAACCAGGATTCAGGCGCTTGATGGAAATGGCTTCAGCAAACTTGAGGAGAATTGACCATTTTTGCCTATTAATAATTTTGAACGATTTTGCGACGTCCACCTCATGATCCGTGTCAAGGAGATGCGATGGCATTGTTTAAAGCGTTTGTTTCCCTTAAACATAAGCTTTTTGGTACATGTTCAGAAAATCGTAGATATGTCCTTCTTTCTGTTCTTCCAATGTAACTGCTCCCGCAGATTTATGAAAATTTGTATATACAGTTGCAGTTAACATGAGAAGGATATCTGTCGACCCTTGATTGCACCAAAGAGCAAGTTGTTCGATAGACATGTTAATTCTAACTGTGTATACGAATTTACATGTATCTGCGGGAGCAGTTACATTGGGAGAACAGAAAGAAGGGCATACCTCTGATCTTCTGAACATGTACCAAAAAGCATATGTCTAAAGGAAACAAATGCTTTGAACAGTGACATCCCCAACCACCTCCTTGATACGGGTCATGAGGTGGACGTCGCAAGATCGTTCAAAATTACCAATGGACAAAAGAGTTCAGTTCTCCTTAAGTTTGCCGAAGCGATCTCCATCAAGCTCCTGAAACCCGATTTATGCGTTCAGAAAGAAGCGGTTATCAGTCTTTCCTTGTCCTGGTAACTGGATATTTTCACCTTCTCTTTCATCTGATTACGTAATGTCGAAAGTTTCCATTGTGTATGATCATTATTTTTTGGGATAAAGTGTTTATTATATATATATATATATATATATTATTGTATGCATATATTGATTGATTTTTTTTTTAAAATGAACTCTGTGCAAGTATGTTAAAATTGTTTCTGTAGATATACTTAATAATGACTTTGACCTGTAAGCAGCTGAGCTGATGAGAAGCCAACGAAATAAGTGATGGTACCATTTTTGCAAAATGTGTTGTTCTTGCTTTATTGAAAGAAATATCTACTTTTCAATTAGATACTCATCTCTGGCTCTACTCTAATATATATCCATAGCATTTTTATTACAATACACAACAGTTTACCAATCATCAAGTGGCGGTATATTTGTTAACAATAATTAATAAATATTAGGATGCCACGGGTTTGATAATAACGAAGATAGATAATTCAAACAATTAAAGGGTAGAAATGAAATGGACAATGATAACATTTAATTAAAGATGAAGTATTTAGCGAAATAACAAAATAATTTGGACAATTATAATTTTAAAAAGCTTCAGGGGTGAAGTTGTCCGTTTTTATACATTCATGTAACGATGGCCAAGGTAAGGAAGGCGGCTGTATGGATTTCTTCTGAACACACACAGGTTTGGCTTCTTCAAGGGGATTCCTATGGCCTCAGCTGTAGTATGTAGAAGACGAACTCGGAAAGCAAAATTAAGATTAGTAGGAATGTGATAAATAATTTTTTTAATGCTGTATTAACATCAACTTTACGCTCACTATATATAAGGCATGCTAGAATGGAGCTACGAATAGATTTTGTTAGTCCCTTGCTTAACCATACCGGATGATGTTCGGAAATACGATAATGAACCTGCCATATTATCAAGCCCCGTGACGTGGTTATATTGGTTAATTAATGTTAACAAATATACCGCCACTTGGACTTCGCCGATGATATATGTCTGATTTCCCATAAACTGGAAGATATGCAGGTGAAAAGCAACAAGTTGGCAGAAAAAGCATCAAAGATAGGACTTCAGGTGAACATAGAGAAGACAGAGGTGATGAAGATTCCTGGCCAACACCACCAACAGCAACAACAACAACAGACAACAATCAGCATAAATGGAAGGAACCTGAAAGAAACAACCTCCTTCACCTACCTACCTTGGGAAGCATCGTTTCAACTACAGGCGGACGAAACTGACGAGGATATCAAAGCAAGAATCGGAAAAGCAAGACAAGCTTTCACTACTCTCAAGTCTGTGTGGAGGTCAACAGCACTCAGCATCAAAAATAAGATCCGGATTTTCAACTCCAATGTGAGGTCAGTCAGTGCTACTATACGGATCAGAGACTTGCACTGCGCGTCATAAAGAGCATCTCAAACAAACTACAGACCTTCATCAACAGTTGTCTTCGCTCAGTACTCAAGATCAGATGGCCAGAAAAGATCAGCAACAGAGATCTCTGGGAGCGAACCAACCAGGAACCGATTGTGAAACAAATATGCAGGAAGAAATGGAGATGGATTGGCTGGCCATACTCTGAGGAAACAATGCATCAAGTGACATCACTAGACAAGCCATTGCTCGAGTGGAACCCGAAAGGGAAGCGGCGAGTTGGTCGTCAGTGCAAGGGTGACTTGGAGGAGGTCATGTGAAGAGGAGATGAAAGAATGTGGGCAGACTTGGAGCCAGGTGAAGACTCTAGCAGAGAACCGAACGCAATGGAGACGCATGGCTGAAGCCCTATGTCCCTCTAGGAATTAAAGGAAACAATAATAAATAATGATAATAATACTACTAATAATAATAAGGTTATGGATATATATTAGAGTAGAGCCAGAAAGAGATGAGGAGCCAATTGAAAAGTAAATATTTCTTCACTCAATCCTTTTACTTTCAAAAAGAAATTACACATAACACGAATCATCATACAAGTATCGATTCAATATAAAAGTTAAATAGACTACTTAGAGCATTTCACTGTGTCTAACTAAACATTTGCATGGTTATGCATATGTGGTGTAAATATGCCATTTATCCTTCTATAGAAGTAAACCACTTGTCCGTTGAGAATGTTGAAAAACAAAGAAGACAACTGCTTCTTGAACTGTAAGGAGTTAATTGAATGAATTTTTAACACCAGAAGAACTGTGGGAGAATAGATAATTGAAAACATATCGGAGAGGGTCTTCAACGACTACCGAATGTTGCAAATAGTTTAGGGATTCCAGTCTATAAAATTTAAAGCCTACAGTCGATGGTTTCACAGCACGATGCCATATCTTTATTCAAAACAAGTGATTCAGCGAAGAGTCTCTTTTCAATGAATTTATCATCAAGCTATACAATCGTATATATATGGTTTTTAAGAACTTATATCCGGTGAGGGAATTGAATCATAGGTGTGAATGCATAAAATAATAATAATAGTATGAAATGCAATTAAAACTAAAATGTTTGTGATTATAATCACAGTTAAATGTCAAGTGGCAAAGCAAATTAATGTCATATATAGAATAATTCATAGGATGGATAGAACTTGAAAAAGGTGTGCAATTATAAGATTAGTAGACAAATCGAATAAAATAAAAACGTTACGTAATATTGTGTGAAATTTAATAGCATAGAATTTAATGTTGTAAAAAGGAATTGATTTAGAATGACAAGTGGAACAAGTGAAATAATACCGGGGACAGTTTAAAGTGAGAGTAGTAATAGTAACAATTGACGTAATAAGGAAGAGTATACAAATTGAATAGACAAAAATGAAAAAATGAAGAGTTGGTAGAGCTAAAATATGATTGGGGATTACCATACTTTAGCATAGAGGGATTAAGACCATGAAAGTTGGAGGGGTTGAACGAACTTTTTCTGTACACAGAGATCTGGCTTTTCTGTTTCGATAGCCAAAGCTTCAGCAATACAGATGAGTCGGGTACATAGGGATTTGGGTAAATTACTCTTTGCCTTGTAGATGACTTTGAAGGCGGAGGCTATAGAGATAGGGTGATCATTATCGACCAGATGTTCAATGATCGAGCTTCTTATTGCTCCACTTCCACCTCTTCGTAACCATGCAGGATAGTGTTCTTGCACCCTCTTGGACAAAACTCGAGTCGAACGACCGATATACCTAGCTCCACACGAGCAGGTGAATTGATAAACACACATAGAGTTGGTCAACAGCGGGATCTTGTCCTTCAGGTTATTGAACAATAATGGTCGACTAGTAAAGGCTATTCTCAGGGATGCAGCAGGGAATGTTCTTTTCAGGGACTGTGATATCCTTCGTTTCATGATATCGAAAGCTAAGTCCCCTTTGAATTCCAAGCTCATGTAAAGTATTTTCTTGGGTGCGGATGATAAGTCACGTTTTATAGGATTTGAATGTATATTCTTATCTATAAAAAGTGGTGGAAATCCATTTTCTATTAGGATTTTCCTCAAAAGATATAATTCATCATCCACAGTATCAGGGCTACATATTCGCCGAATGCGAGTGGCAAGCGATCGGACCAGGTTTCGTTTTCGACCAATGGGTACCCAGCTGTAGAAATTTGTCAGTTGACCATTCCATGACAGCTTTCGATAAATCGATCTCTTCAGAGTTCCATCGGTCCTTCTTGATAAGTTCACATCGAGGAAATGAATGCTAGACTCGTTCTCCATTTCGAGTGTGAATTTTATCGCAGGATGGCAACCATTAAATACATTTAATATATTATTCAAGTTACAATCACTATTACAAATAATAAAGGTGTCATCTACATACCTTTTATACATTTGAAAGCTTTGGATTGTAGGCTTCAACTGACCATTTTTTAGACTCTTCGCTGAATCACTTGTTTTGATTTTCTATATGTCACAATGGTAATTTTCCATGAGATATCTTTATTCATTTACTTAGGCTGCATGTAAAAGTTCTAACTATCTCACAGTAGTTGAAGACAAATTGTCCTATGAACTAAACTTAGTTCGACTGACTGATGTCTAAGCAACAAAAATAATTATTAAATTTATAAAGAAAAGGATGATAGCAACAGGATTTGAACTAGGCATCTTTGAAAATATCTGGGTAACCATATAGTAAAACAAAGGGAAAATAAAAAAATATTTCTTTCATTTAGTTTCTGAATTGTTAGATTTCGTTATGAACCAAAATCAATTGGGGAGATCACTGAAAACCATGAAGACCTGGACAACTGTTTCGTCCTTATTTTTGTGGACTCTTCATCACTGCACACCTACAACTCCACCAGGGATCACGCCAGGGACTCTCAGATTATTATGAGTTCAACCTTTTGATGTGGTTGTGATCTGTGACCTGGATAGTTAATTTGCGAAGCTTTCATCACCCTACTAGGTGACATCTTCAGCGCATACTTCAATTTGAAGTGAGCCTTTAGATTTCTCCACGAGTTTATTAATCATCTCTCCCGGTGACCTGGGACGTGATGGTTGTTTTTGTGTGTTTTCACACCCTCTAGGCAACTTGTATTGGAACTGATTGTTTCTTTGACTTAAACTTTGACCCTTTGTGTGTGAGGTTTCCTTCTTATCGGTTGGTAGATTTTGTCTATCTCGATGTGTCTATTGATTGATGATTCACTGGAATACTAGGCTTGTAAAAATTTTCTAGTATTCTCTGATAAATTGTAACAGCTGCAAAACCACTACATTGGCCAAAGTGGACATCCCCTTCGTCTTCGTATCCATGAACACAACCTAGCCGTCAAAAGACATGATATCCACTCCCTCATATCACTACATACAGACAACCACGGACATCAATTCGACTGGGACAACATTCAAATATTAGACAGATGAAATACCAAGAATCCTAGAGAATTTTTACAAGCCTAGTATTCCAGTGAATCATCAATCAATAGACATATCGAGATAGACAAAATTTACCAACCGATAAGAAGGAAACCTCACACACAAAGGGTCAAAGTTCAAGTCAAAGAAACAATCAGTTCCAATACAAGTTGCCTAGAGGGTGTGAAAACACACAAAAACAACCATCACGTCCCAGGTCACCGGGAGAGATGATTAATAAACTCGTGGAGAAATCTAAAGGCTCACTTCAGATTGAAGTATGAGCTGAAGATGTCACCTAGTAGGGTGATGAAAGCTTCACAAATTAACTATCCAGCTCACAGAACACAACCACATCAAAATCATCCACCTGAGCTACAAATCATCTCCATCATATCTAAATCTTACGAGTGAGTTCAACCTTATTCGTCATTCAATCACTTGGGCTGGAATTCTAACTCTATCAACTAGTGATATAGCCCTAACTCTTAGCAATATCTTGGATGAGCATCGAATTCACTTTCGGTGATCTCTCTCTATAACTAATGTTTATTCGTGGCGAAATCTAACAACTGTGAATTAAATAAATCCAAATAACCACAAATCTTATAATCTAAATATTTCTTTAAGTCTCTTGAGTCTTTCTTGACATTTATTATACTTAAATAGTGGTAAATGATAAACAGTGTGCTTATCTCGGTATATAAACATACAAACCTACACTTAAGACAGAAGTTAATATCGTTTACGGATATCGTTTCAACTAGAAAAAACGTCAGCAAATACCGACAGATAACAACCCCTTTTTCCAACAACAACAACGAAAAGAAAATCTCTGATCAAGAATATCAAAAAGGATAAATCTGAATGGTGACGGTGTGATAACAGGTTTTCAAATTTTTTTAAACATGGACAAGACGGTGAACTGAATTACAAGAAAAGTGACAGGAATTCATGCATAAGAGTACGCGTATGTATGCGTATGTGTACACAAGATCCCACTGTCATTGTACTTAAACTACCAAAATAGTCTTTAGAATTTGATACTGACATCAACAGTAGTATTACAACTTGCTATTATTATTATTTTTCAGTCTTATTATACTCCTTACCCTTAAATTCCTTATAAATATTTTTGTCTCATATGACGTTTTATTTCTACTTAGATTAATGTGAAAAGTAAATTTGTGAGAAGGCTGCTTAGTCTATATGGCATCAGATTATTGTTATATATATTATTGTTTCCTTTAGTTCCTAGTGGAACATAGGGCTTCAGCTACACGTCTCCATTGCGTTCGGTTCTGTGCCAACGTTTTCATCTGGCTCCTGGCACATCTGCCCACATGCTTTCATCTCCTCTTCATATGACCTCCACCATGTCACCCTCTCACTGACATCCAACTCGCTGCTTCCCATTCGGGTTCCACTCGAGTGGTAGCCTGGCGTGTGATGTCACTCACTTGATGGTTTGTTTTCTCAGAGCATGGTCACCAATCCACCTCCATCTCTTCCTGCATATTTCTTGCACAATCGGTTCATGCCAGGTTGGTTCTATCATTGCCAGAGATCCCTCCCTGTTGCTGATCTTTTCTGGCCATCCAATCTTGAGCGAAGTGTTGGGCAAAGATAGCTTTTGATGAAGGTCTCTAGTTTGCTAGAACTGCCTTTACCATACGCGCCAATTCTCTGATCCGTATAGTAGCAGTGGCTTCACATTGGAGTTGAAAATCCGGATGTTATTTTTGATACTGAGTGCTGTTGCTCTCCACACAGACTTGAGAGTAATGAAAGCTTGCTTTGCTTTCCCAACCCTCGTTTTGATTTCCTCATCAGTTCCGTCCACCTATGGTTCAAAAGATGCCTCCCAGGTTGGTAGGTAAAGGAGATTGCTCCTCTCAGATTTTGGAAAGCACCCATATGGACATTAGAATAAAGAGAACACGAAGTTCAGCAAACATACCTTTTCGGAGATTTCATTTTCAAAAGCTGTTTAATCGCATTTAAATACATAATTTTACATGGAGACAATTCTTATTTGACTCTACATAATTACGACGGCGAATAAAAGCTGATAATTATTTCCAACTAGATATGGTTTTTACGAGAGGCTTAGAAACAAAATTACACAGGATTAGAATGGATATCAAGTGTGTAAAAATGAGCATGGAAACAAAATTGAAATAATAATTTTCAACTTGAGATGGGAATTATTATTTCACTAGTCAGCGTTACTACACCGAGTGTTACAGAGGAATGATACACTGAAATCTTTTCCCTTTAACAGACCGAAGGTTGTGTATGTGTTTGCCCTTTGACTGGAGATGTATTATACCAGTAAATAGTGAAATTAGACTTTACTTATTTAGTGGTGCATCTCAACTCTTATCATCATTATTATTATTATTTCATTATCAATCCCTTGAGTTTCGAATAGAACATAAGACTTCGGAAAGACATCTGCATTTCAGTCTGATTTGTCGGGCCACGCGATTGCCTATAACCTGTCATTTCCTTCTCATACTATCTCCTCCATGTCATCCTTCAACCGACCAACGCTCAGTGTGTTGATTTCTTATTCGGCTTACACTCCACGACCTGGTGTGTGATGTTACTTAGTGGTCTGCTCAGCTTATCTCCATGTTTGTTGGGTGATAGGTCCTCAGCTGATTCGCTGCCAGGGTTCCTTGTGTTGCTTATCCATTATAACTGACGATCTGATCTTTTGTATTAAGTGAAGCAAGCAGCTGTAGATAAAATTCTTCAGTAGCTTGCTGGAAAAGGTTTTCTGGGATGCGCCAAGTCTATGAACCATACAGTATCGCTAATTTGACATTAATGTTGAAAATTCTCATCTTATCCTTTATTGTGAGTTCAGAAAGTTTTCACAGTGATTTCACAGTAACGAATATCTTTTGAGATGAATATATTTCTTTGACATTGTTTCGTTCCCTAAGGGTAAGTAAGAGTTGAAGATGTTGTCTGGAAGGACACTAAAAGCTTTATAACACATCCATTCAGCTTATAAATATACAACAATATCAGAAAAGTGCGTCGGTGGCATAGCGGTTAGGACGCTCGCCGACCATATACATGGTCCATGGTTCGATCCCCGGCCGATGCACTCCTTTACCTCACTAAGCCAGAAATAATGCTGGTGAAGAGTAAAAGTTGGGCATGAGACTAGCGACCCCATCCTGTAAAATAAACACTGCTACAGGAACTTCAAGTCACTAGCTTGAAGCCCTATGTTCCACTGGGGAACGTGAAGGAAATAAAAAAATATCAGAAACACACTCCTTTGAGCTATTTATTTTCTCCTTCATTTAGAAAGCCCTGTATATATATACAACTTGTATTGCAGTTGAAAGTGAAATTAAAACAGAAATCATACCTGTATCTATCGTGTCACTCAATGAAATTTACAAAAGTCTAATCGGAACTTTGAAAGACACTACCGCTGAAACAATAGTGATAACTCTTGCTTTTGAGAATGTTATTGAACAGTACCAACTATAGTCCATATTAGAAATTTATTATTATCTTTTGTCTAATGGACCAATTTTGAAATGAAAGACTGGAATGTATCGTCGTAACCTTAAGAATATACCCTGATTTCACCTGCAGTTTTGTATATTTCGTCGTTTTTAATTCTAATCATTGCCGTGTTATTTTAACACCCGTCTGTCAGACCAAGTTGTTATCAGACATTGACACATTGAAAAAAAAACAAATAATTAAATAAAGAACTACTATTTTTACCATCTAGGAAACAATATCTGGATAAACGTTATCACAAATCACCAGAAGACAAATTCCCCTATCCATTGCCGACATCATGGGATTATGGATGGCATTTATCTGATTGGATTAGAAAAGATTCAGTTAAAAAATCACCATATGGTCGTGTGTCTATCGTGAATAGTACATTCTACAATCGTACTGGTATTCAATTCGGTAGTAAAACTGAACCTAAACCATGGTATGGATAAAAAAAGAAGAAAAACAACAAGAGTTTGCTTTAAGTTTTAAAGTTTCAATAAACTTTGTATGGGAGAAAAATATACCTTTTTATTGACTTGAAGCATAATTTTATGTTAGAATTTTGGAGTGCTGATGCTGATGTTTAGTTTTCAGGTTGTCAATCGCTGTGTTGAAGCTCATAAGTAAGCGCACAAGTTCAAAGACTACCAGTACTTAGTCGTTTCTGTCATTTCTGTTAAAGATTCTATTTTGGAAGTAGAAACTTTGAAAGATAATACATCGATATGCCGAGAAAGCCTACTACTATAATAACTACCCACTACAGTCCTGCAGGAGGTCAGTTGCGAGCCCGAATAGCTCAGTGGTAACGTCTGTGACTGCAGGTAGCACTGGATGACGCGGGTTTGAATCTCAGGAGGGACATGAGTTCCTTCAAAGTTGCAGATACGCCTTGCTGACGAGTGCCAACTAGCACGAAACCTAGGTCCAAGGCTTCGCGCTGATTGCCTCCAACTATCTAATATCATCAAATCAGTGTGCACCGTGTTGGCGAGCTACCTAGAATGGTGACCACATTGCGAACCTGACTGACTGAATTTAGTCTGCACCAAAATAAAGGACTAGACACATCACACTAGTTACTAGTGTCCAGTCAAACTAAGCCTACTTATGTTTGGAAAGAAATTGAAAGGAGATAGTAGAATTTTGAAAGTATGTAGGACTATAGTAAATTGATTTTGTGCTAAATGCAGCTCCTACATTTATGTTTATATTATTGAACAAAGTCATTCAAAATGACTTCTATTTTTTCAAGGTATCCAGTGTATATAATAATAATAATAATCTGCTTTATTCCAAAAACAGTACTTATAATACAGAATGGAATTCTCAGCATTTGTCACAATATTGCATCTAATTTACTCAAAATACAAATAAAATTAACCACAGGAATTTGTCCACATTTACAGTAGGAATAAAGTCGAAAATGTCCAAAGTATAAAATGCGAACAATGACTCTAATAACAGTGAGTTTGTTTCAAGCAGTATGGAAATTTTAGCATGTTACAGAGTATTGAATCTAATGTTCTCTTGAAATAGAATGGTGAGGGGAAAAACAATAAATAACAATTATTACAGAGCTTAAATGATGTTTACACTTATGAGAAAATAAACAAAAAAATAATGAGAGGACTATAAATATATGAAGAATAATAACAATAAAACTTGATGGAATAAGGATGGAGAAAATGGTTTATTTACTAGTGGAAAGAAGGTTAGTTAGTACGTCCCTGACACTATTTTCATCAAACGAGATACGTGCCACAAAATATGGTGTGGTGGAATTTTTATACTCAGACGTGCGCGCATAAATTCTTTTGAAATGACTTCTTGTTTTACCTGAGGAGACACAAAGTGAAAGCCGCGGGTAAAATGGATGCTCACAGACTGACAAAATCCCTTTAGCAAATTTCCTGCATGAAATTACGTGCCTATCAATGACAATTTCAACGATATGGCCCGACAGCATACCATTCGCCCTACTTACTGACAGTCTTCAGAGTTCCGCGAAATATCGCATAGTCTTTTTACGCAACCCAGGAAAGAATAAGGGTAAACAGTAAAGAAGAATAGGTAAGATGCAAAAGTTGACAATCTGTAAGAGGAGGAGGGGTTGAGTTATGTCCGAGTGCCTTAACTTCTTAATGTGAAAAGTCAGACGGTATATTTTTTAGAAATAGCTAAGACATGGAAAGACCAGAATACACCAGAAGAAATAATTATTCCAAGATATTTAAAGTCAGACTTGGTTTCTATATCACTATCATTAATTTTACAACGATCATAGGAGTTAACGCCTTCATCTAACTTTCTTTTACGTCGGAAATTCAAATTAACAGTCTGAAATTCGGAAGGCATTAGTTTAAGACCATTAGACAAAGACCATTTACTGACTTCAGATAGAAAGCTGTTCATCTTGGTACAGTCTAACTGGAAGTTAACAGACATTGAAACAGTTAGATCGTCTGAATACTTAACGAAGTCCATTTCATCAGGGTGATGTAAGTCATACAAGAAGAAAGGAAACAGATAAGGAGAAATAAGAGTGTCTTGAGGGACACCAGCCTCAGGAAGCAATGAAGTGGACAACTTCCCCTGACATACAGTGTACTGCTTTCTTCCTAAGAAATAAGAATGCAGCCATTTGACAACCTAACACACAGCAAACTTATTCAACAAAATATCCCTATGTACTTAGTCAAAATTAGATGTTTAGTGAAGGAAGGCGCAGCGAACAAATGTAGCCCCTTTGTATAAACTAGAGGTGATGTTATGACGTTAGACCGCAACTGCATCTAAAGTACTACTTTTGTGTTTGTAGGCAAATTGTTTGGAATCGTTAAACGCTTTAAGTGAAGGTTGAAGATTCAGTAAGCGTAACTTTTCCATAGATTTTAGAAAAAGAGAGGTTATAGCAATAGGTCTAAGTGTGGTACATGCTGCAGTAGATGACATAGGTATAGGTACAATTTTAATGTCTTTCCACACGGCTGGCGCGACACTTTTGGAAAAAGATTTACATTGACTGGTAGTTTCATTATGTATCTGATCAATTGTCAGAAGTTAGAAATGAACTAAATATTCCCATATTGAGTCATAAGAAAAAGACGTAAACAGAGAAGAAAATTTTCTTTCTGACAATTCATTCTCATAAGCTGTGCAATCGTAGTTATATTTTAGATTTAATAGTTCAAATGCCTATCGCCTCAGCTGTGCGCAGTAAACGAATACGAAGTCTTTTGGAAAGATTCGGTGGAATCCGAAGAATTACTTTGAAGGCTCTCGTTTTCTCCACTACATGGCCACTCACTATCAGCGAAATGTGACGAAACTGAGCTAAGGATTGTTTTTGTCTATCCTTTGTCACACCACGATGGGAGATGTCCACTTACACGTTGGCTAAGCTGTCTAGTAGTACGCCCAACATAACTGTCACCGCAGGTGAAGTTGGATTGATAAATACACATAAATGTGCCAAAACTATCTGTGCAAGCCGTTCTTCGTATACTCCTGGAAAGTCTCCGGAATAAAATCTCACTTGGTAAGTCATTATTAAATTGTAACTTAATAAACAGGGAGTTTTACGTGCAGTCATAGTCTCAGGTTTTCTCTCTGATGTTTTCATATGTTTCTTTATGAAACTGCTCGGATAGCAGATCTCTGTCAAGGAATCGTGAATACATTGAAATTCTTTTTGTAAGAGGTCATCCGTACATATCTTTCTTACTATGCTCGTAAGACATTTGACAAAATTTCTTTTATATTTAATGGGCACGTAACTAAGAAAGTGTGTGTATTGCCCTGTGAATGTGTTTTTTCTATACACGCTTCTCCCAAGTGACCCATCTTCTCGCCCACTTAGCAAGACATTCAGGAAATATAGTTTATTCTCCTTCTCCTCTTCACAAGTAAAGGTAAGCGTAGGGTGGACGTTGTTGAATTCCATCAACAATTCGTCTATGTTCACATTCCCATCAGCTTAGATAAATGTATCATCGACATAACGGTAATATATATCAAACTCCTTGATGATGTCTTTCAATTTCCCGTTTTCAAGTTTTGAGAGGAAGAAGTCAGCTGATATTGGGACTAATGGTGAACCCATAGCTATTCCATCTACTTGTGTAAAATATTCGAGACTAATTTGAGGGATAAATGCATGTTATCCACGGGTTTATCATCACTATTCACGAATGTACCACTTATGGAAACGGTAGATTACATTTGTCAAGAAATCGCCGAAAGGCAATTGTACTTAGGAATTCCCTTGTGTAGCTTCAAAAAATTACTCCTTAAATGCACAAAGAATGTGTACTTTGTCTTCAGTAATTTTATGTAACAAAGGATTCATAAGACCAATCAGATATTGGTGAAATTTGTTCTCGAAAATGTATTGCGTAGTGTTGTAAGGTGTAACCTAGAAGAGGTAACTAACTTGAAGTTGGAAAGGGGAGCAGAAGTTGGTATGACGTAATAAGAGTGAGAAAATGACTAGTCAGTGTGATTGTGTGAAGTGGACAGGAAATGGTGGATAGACGATAAAGTGTTTTTACATAAAATCTCTATAAAAATGCAATGTTAATTATAAACAGTAATAGAGAGATAATAAAATAAGGAAGATAAGAATAATAATGATAATAAAATAATAATTATATAATAGTAAACTTACGTAATAAAATGGAGCAAAATTATGGTAAGAACGTTACTCTGGCCAGGGTAGGGCGAGTGAATGTATGTAGTGCTTTTGAATACAGAGGTCCCTTTTCAGATCCCGAATAGCCGATGATTCAGCTATGTATAGATGGCGTATTCTAAGTCCTTTCCTACGATATTGAGGAACTCTGTGTGGCAATGTGAAGCATTCATGTGGGGCTGCCCGATGTCCATAGTTGACATGTATCCTATTCATAACGTTAGATTGGATTAATTATCTGCGGGAGAATATGATGCGTAAGGTGGCTGCTTGAAATGTCTTCTCCAGACATTTGGAAAGGCAGTTTCTAAGAATTTCTGCTATGATGTTACCTTTGAATTCCTGGTTCATGAAGACAGTTTTCTTAGGAAGATTTTTGTCAACGGAAGCTTTTCCTTCATGTTTTTTTCCATGAACCTTGGTGGATGCTGGTTCTCTAGTAGGGTTTCACGTAATAAATTTCAATTCTTTTTCTATCACGTCTTCGACACATATTTTTCTAATCCTTGAACTTAATGTATGTGTCAGGCTTTGCTCTGGGATCAGTAGGACGAAGCTCTGGAGGTTGATTAACTGTCCCGTCCATGTTGGCTTGAGATATATCTATTTTTGGATCGTACAGTCTTGTCTTCTGGTAAGTAGTACATTGAGGAATGGAAATGCCATGTTCAATTCACGTTATAAGGCGAATTTTATTGATGGATCCGCTGAGTCGAAGGTTTTGAGGAGATACTCTAAATCAGATTTTTCATCACAAATTATGAAAGTATCGTCTACATATCTCCTGTATAAGTGAAGTTGACTTATCAAAGGATCGAGGATGTTGTTATTTCGAAACTCACCATGAAGCAGTCGGCTAGGAGTGGACGGAGAGGAAACCCCATGGCCACACCATCTTTCTGTACATAGAATTGTTCATTGATTTTGAACTGGATGTTAAACGTACATCTGAGAAGTAGTTCCTTCAGGTAGTTTATGTGAAGAGCAACTTCTAGGTTGTTGGTTTCGATGTAGTCAGAAATGAAGCTGGAATAGATGGAGAATCTAGTCACATCTTTTGGGTGAGAATCATTCTTCCATGTGAATGTTGCACTTAAAATACATGCATAACTATTGTTCAGGTATAGATCAAGAAGAACGGTTTCGTTCATTGGAGCTTGTGAGACAGAAATACCAACTTAGAATAGGCGCCTATGCAAAAGGATCTCGTAGTGAATACAAATTAAGCCAATTAGATGAAGAAACTATTCATAGCATCTTTTTTGAACTATTCATAAACAAATGGAAAGAGAGACTTATAACAGAATCTATATTCATTAAGGTCACACCGGATACATGTAACAAGGGTGACTCAGTACAACTGTCAACAACCTGGAATATAATTCTGAATACACAAAAATGAATGAACAAAAAATTAACTATATATATGAGTACAAATCATAAATGTGTGAACAAAACAATTCCAACAGTGGTGTGAACACGGGCAGTAATTTTCCTCGAAATATTACCAATAACAAAACTTATCATTGTGTGTAAACCATTTAAATATAATTATACTTTATTTTATCTATTCCACAATGCTCAAACATTTTACTGACATTAATACTTATGGAGATGTCTGATCTGCAGTATACTTTAGCAAAAAAACGATTTCTAGGTTTTAAATTCACCTAATTACTGTTACATTTACTTGACAAATATGAACGTAACAGAGTAACTTAATGACCGGCAAAGTTAAACTTTAAGCACCACTAACTACCAACCAGCGAATGACCTCGAAAGCACCAATCACCTGAAGGAGACATTTTCGTGTATGGAATACACATATTTATGAAATAATGCATAAAAACTGTAGAAAAGTTTAACAGAGGATACCTTGCTCTCACATGTGATAAAAATGGCTCTAAGTTTTAGGTTGGAATATCAACAGAGTATAACCCCATTGTGGGCAAAATTTATTTTGATAAAGTCTGACAGTGTTATACAGTAATATTTCCTGAGCAATAAAATGTGCTCGAAACTTCATCAGTTAATATTACTGTACAACACTGTGAAACTTTATCAAAATAAACGTCACCCAAAATGGAATTATACTCTACCACCACAGTGCACAAGTACTATTCTTATATCAACAGGGTAATTTAACCACATACTATGCATGTAGTTATTTAGGTTTTCTAACTGTAACAATAACCTGAATCTTTCCTGAACCTAACCGTAACATGAAAATATTACTAAACTAACTTTAATCTAACCTGAACCTAACCTACTGTCGCCTTTGTTAGGTCAACCTAACCCTAACTTCTCCTTGGCTGAAACAGTAACGTAATCTTTCCCAAACCTAAGCTGGAACTTGCCAAATATCCCATTTAATAGCATAACACTTCGATGAGCATATTTTATTGATGATGACAACATTATTTGCCGGATTTCACTAACTTGCTGAGTGAGTGTCTCAAGGTCATTGGTGCGGTCGCACTCCACTGGTGGTGCTTAAAGTTTAACTTCGCCAAATTTTCGACAGTTACAATTTGATGGGCTTGATTCGTATAAAGATAGTGTGTGTGACATGAACAAAATGAAAATGAGACTGGGACAGAAATCATGGTTGTTTTGACTTAAAAGGAAGTATGAATTAGACATAACTTCACTTTTTGTCTATATTAAGTTTTCAATAGTAACAATAATAATAATAAGTTAATTGACATTTGAATAGCCATTAGTCACTCAAAATTAAGACAGTAATGTTGTTAAAAAAGTTCATTTTCATAAGCTTCCGATGTAAAATTTAATTCACAAAGAATTTTAATGACTTTAAAAGCTTTTTATTTAGTTTATTATGAATTTTAATCCTTTGCATGAGTGAATTCATTATGCTTAGATCAGTGAAAATCCACCAGTGCATTTTAATTGTTGAAGAAATTTCTCTGAATGTTGATCAGTTTCCTATAGTAATGATAAATGTTATTATTACCATAGGCCCAAGGTGGAACATAGGGCTTCAACAGCACATCTCCAGTTTATCCTGTCATCTGCGGTCTTTCCATAGTAGTTTGTTTATTAGATATATCACACAGTGAAACAGTATTATTTACTAGATGACGTTTCGAAAAAAATGTATTCTTCATAATCATATCAGTTGTAATCACATGACTTTGACACTTGAGTTTTATAGTTTTCTTTGTTCTCTCCTATTTGTCGTCGTAGGGGTAGTAGAATTTTCCAGATATCGGGTACAGGTGATGAATCATTCCTATTACATGTACTTGCAGTTGATTCGATAAACAAAGCTTCTGTTATCAATCTCTCTCCATACCCTGTGAAATTAGATTTTAAAACTGTCATCCTATCCCATCCTATTGTATGGTTGTGTGTGACTGCATGTAGTGCTATGGCTGAACTATTCTCTAGATTTCTTATCTTATTCGGGTCAACCAATCTAGATTTTGCTAAGTTTTTATGTTCAGCTAGTCTGACTACCCCTGTTCTACTACTTTGACCTGTGTATTTGACCTGACAATCATTGTAGGCAGGGTATTAGATAAACTAAATTGTTTTGTTTTAAAGGCTCCACAGGATTGATCCTTTAACCGACAAAGCTTGTTTCTAATTGAGTTTGTGGGTTTGAATACCAGCCACTTTTATTCCTGCCTTGTTAAGAATTCCGCGTAAGGCTTCCGAGGTTCCTTCCTTGTATGGAATTACTACTGATGATTTAGATTCCTTATTGTCGGCGTCGTCATTAATATTATTATTATCCCTATTATTATCATTATTATTGCTATTATCACTATCGCTACTATCATTATTTATTTTATTTTTACATTTCCTTACATATTTCTTGACTAATTTATCCGGGTAATTATTAAGTTTCAAAGCTTCTTTTATGTGTATCAGTTCCTGTTTTAGATTTTCTTTTGTACTGCTTACTTTTTGTCCTCTGTCATTTAAACATTTCACCAATCCTATTTTTACTGACATAGGATGGGATGATATATGTGTGATATATCTAATAAACAAACTAATATGGAATTATTTACTAACACAGTGCCCAAGTTTTACACATATATTACTCTGCGGTCTTATTTAGCTGGCTCCACAGCTGTCAGTCAGCTTTCATCTCCTCTTTACACAGTCAACTCAGTGTAGGTTCATTTCTTTCACGTTTCCTTCAGCTTACTCGTTGTGTGATAGATACCTGATTGATTGGTTGGTTCCTAGAGTTCATTGCAACTAATCCTTTCTGGTCGGTCATGTGATCTTGAGTATGAAGGGAATCAGTCAGCTGTTGATGGAAGTCTGCAGTAACCTTTTGGAGATGTTTTTGGTGACGGGTTCATCAACTCTCTGTGCTATATAGAAACACTAACTGACTTCAAATTAACGTTGAACAAACTCTGAATCTTCTTCTATATGCTGATTTCTATTTCAATAAAATATCTAACATTTTATGTGATATATTGCATGTATATTTGTTTGTTTCAATCCTCGTGTATTTAAATTATTATTATTTTTATTGTATCCTTTAGTTCCTAGAGGAACATAGGGCTTCAGCCACACGTCTCCATTGCGTTCTGTTCTCTGCTAGAGTCTTCACCTGGATCCAAGTCTGCCCACACGCTTTCATCTCCTCTTCACATGACCTCCTCCAAGTCACCCTTGCACTGACAACCAACTCGCCGCTTCCTTTTCGGGTTCCACTCGAGCAATGGCTTGTCTAGTGATGTCACTTGATGGTTTCCTCAGAGTATGGCCAGCCAATCCATCTCCATTTCTTCCTGCCTATTTGTTTCACAATCGGTTCCTGGTTGGTTCGCTCCCAGAGATCTCTATTGCTGATCTTTTCACAACAAGAAGAGTAACAATCGACAACAACAATAATAATATCACAGTCAATTACAGTTAACTAAAATGATACCAAAATCATAGACTCAGTATTTATATTAATGGAAGGAAATAACCCTTTTGTAAACGATGTACAGTGAGGTCGTATTACTATGAGGTATACTTGGGGATATTTTAAGTGAATGTAATTGTGTCAAGAGTTATAAAAAAAAGAAGCCTCCCGAAAACCGTAAGCTTCCGCATACTTTTTGCACTGCCGGGGCCTTATGTACACAGAAGAAACTCCTCCACTCCTTGGGTATAATTTCAATTTCTACTACTTTGTTAATAAGGCTGTTTTTGAATATTTGTATGACATCTTAGCGACATCTTTTTTCTTAATCAACCCTTCATTTACTCTTTCTATTACATAATTTATTTTGGACACGTGTCTCCATGCTCTTTCATTAATATCCTATTTTTCTGAGTGTCTTCCCTATTACCAATCTCCACCCCCCTCCCTTGTTGCAATAATTTGATTATTCATCACATTTTTGAAACATTTTGGTGACGTAAACAATAATCCCAAGAAATGTTTAGTTTGTTTGACAATCCTAGTGTACACACGCACAAAATAATCATGTATAAATGCAATTATACAGCTAAGTGAATGATTTCGCCGAAAAGAGACTCTCCACTGGACATTTTGTTCTTATATTTATGTCTGGATGGGTAATTTCCGTGAATCACCTATTACATCATTTTATTTGATATATAATACACATGGATATAGTTTTAATAACTGGATGACGTGGCAAGCACAATTTACTACTCATAAGCGTATTGGTATATTCACACAAATTTCTGAATTACTTTATATAGCCTTATACCTTACTGTTTTTGTTGCGATTTTATATATATATATCCGATCTAGGTATTGAATCATTTCAACTGCATGTATTCGATGTTGATCCGATGAATAAAGATTCGGTGATTGACCTCTCCCTCCACTTAACTGTATTTCTTTTTAGTACTTTGACTCTGTCATGCTCTACTGTATGAAGGTTTACATGCCTTGATAGTATTGCCCTTTTATAAACGTCAACATCAGACACCAACCAACTTACTCACTAACCTGAGGATGTGGTGGATCCAATTAGGAGGAATGATTTGATTTATTAAATACCTAGTAATTACTTTGAGGTCGGCTCCATAAATTAGAATAGTGAATCGGTGACAATTAGATTATTGGGACATAGAAATTTAATTAGATAAGAAACCAATCAACGTTTTTTTCATAGACTTCAGCAGAACTTTCAACAGACTGCCTCACAAAAGACTGACTGCTCAGGTAATTATAGGGTTTTAGAATCAAGTGAAGCCTGCTAAACTGGATCGAGAAACTGCTTGTAGTTAGGAAACAGGGAGTCATGACCAACTCAAAACTCTCTTCCTGGGCAACAGTATGCACTAATGTACCACAAGGTAGCATACTAAGTGCCCTCTTATTTATCCTGTTCATCGGTGAATTACCTGGGCTCACCAAGTTGCTCATGGTTCTCACCACATATGATTTAAAATTTTTGACAGAGTTTAAGGATGACAACGACATGCCTTAAACAAAAAGGCACAAAGAATAGATGCTCCCGATCAAAGTAGCGAAGTGCACAACCATGCGGATACGGAACGGAGGTGTTAGCTCAAATCACAAAAAGAGGGTACTGTTCCCCTCAGGTCAGAAGCACACGGATTTAGGTGTCAAAATAACTCATCACCGAAAACTGCCGCATACTCACAAGATAGATGTTCGCAAACTTAGACATTTAATACGCAGAGTACTTAGAGAAATCATCAATGAAATGTTCAGCATTTGATATATACCTTTGTTGAGATCAGAATTAGAAAACTGTATTCAGTAAACCGTGCGTCGGTGGCATAGCGGTTAGGACGCTCACCGACCATGCACATGGTTCGGGGTTCGATCCCCGGCCACCGACGCACTCCTTTACCTCGCTAAGCCATAAATAACGTTGGTGAAGAGGAAAGGTTGGGCATGAGGCTAGCAACCCCATCCTGTAAAATAAGCACTGCTACAGAAACTTCAAGCCGCTTGCTTGAAACCCTATGTTCCACTGGGGAACGTGAAGGAAAAAAAATTCAGTAAACCAGCCGCTGCTTAAAAAGAAACTCATATATTCTAAAAGGAGTTCAAAAAATGGCCGCATTTATGATTCCTAGTAAAACCAGTTAAACATTTGAAAAGCAACTTAACAGTTTAAATCTCGTCTCCTTATCATATCATGCGATGAACAGAGATCTTATCGAGATGTTCAAAATTCTAAGAAATGACTATAGGCTTAATCTGCTTTCTCTTTCCCTTTCTACCAGCTCAGGACACCTCAGAGGACATAGCAAGAGATTTCAAAAGTCAAGGGGAATCTGTGTCGTAGTGCATTTGACAGCCGGAAAAGGCGGTGTCTGCCCCGTCAAGTGAATCGTTTAAGAAAGCATTAGACAAGCACAGATACCTAACAGAAAAGTGGTAACACGGATTTGAATGCTTCTATCCTTAACCAAGAATCGGAAGTATTTGAACCTGAATTGAAAAAAGAAGGAGACAACTTAGATACCGGAAACAGCTCAGAGTAGTATTATAAGATTAGAGTATACAGATTATTCAGACAAAACTAGTCAGAAAAGAAGCGGATATCTTTATCTCTTTCTTATATTCAAAACTTGACGTAGAAATACGACCCGTACATACTTATCTTGTGCATAAGGTCTGTTACTATGGGAATTATTACACTATATATTATTATTTTCCCTAAGTCCTTAATGCTGAGTACCATCCATTTGAAACTCTTTGAAAGAATTACACTCAACTCATCATCATCACATTCAACGTCAATATTTAAGTTATAATTTCATCCATCACTTACTTTGAATTTCATTCTCAACTTGCAGTCACATTCCATTTGAAAGGGTATTCTTCAAACATCTAACCATTATGATTTTTTTCTTAAAATGTGATTTTACAGTCCCGACAACTTGAAGAGGAGTATTCAGTGAATAGAAGTGTCCTTGCTTTTTATGTCAACTTGAATTACTTCTGCGTAATAATGATGGGACTGTTTCTTATCTATATTTAACGCTTAAACATGATAAAAAAATCCTCAAGTTTGCCGAAGCAATCTCTATCAAACGCTTGAAACCAGATTTATGTGTTCAGAAAGAAGCATTTATTAATCTTTCCTTGCCCTGGTAATTGATTGTCTTTATTCTCTCATCTGATTACGTAATCTTTGTCTTTAACCTCACCCCCTTCTATAATATGTAATTTTGCTTGTCTCTTGTTTCTGTGGTTTGAGTCGAACGCAGTACATTGTTACCTAATTTATTAGTCACTCTGTATCTAACGCATATTTCATCTTTATTACGTAACTCTTTTACCATTGTGTGCATATATCTATTTTGTTTAAACTTGAACTGCCTGTGTAAAAACCATATAAGCGCAATTTTCTGAGCACTGTTCACTTACTGTGGAACTTTTTGTCAACTGACATGTAAAAATTGCAAGTATGTTTAAACTTTTCTGTACGCAAATCTCATAATTTATTTAGGCTGTATTCAGCTGATGAGAAGCCTACGAAATAAATGATGGTACCATATTCTGCACAAACCACTGTTGTTCTTGCTTTATTATTATTGTTCCCTTGGGTTCTCAGTGGAACATAGGGCTTCAAATACACGTCTCCACTTGCTTCTGTCTTCTGCTGCACTTTTCACCTGCATCCATGTTAGTCCATACTGTTTCATCTCCTCTTCACACGATCTCCTCCATGTCACCCTTGGACGTCCCATTCGCCGCTTCCCTTTCGGGTTCCACTCGAGCGATGGCCTGACGCGCGATGTCACCCAACGGCCTCCTCAGCGAGTGTCCAATCCATCTCCACTTTCTCCTGCATATTTGTTGGGCGATTGGTTCCTGTTTCGTTTGTTCCCATAGCTTCTTGTTTGTGATTCTTTCCGGCCATCTAATCTTCAGTATAGAACGAAGACAGTTGTTGATAAAGGTCTGCAACAGGCTGTTGGAAATATTCTTTGTGACCTGCCAAGTTTCTGATCCGTAAAGCAAAACTGACTTGACGTTTGTATTGAAAATCCGAATTTTGCTGTTGATGCTGAGTGACGAAGATTTCCAGATTGGTTTCAGGTTGATGAATGTGTTTCTCGCCTTCCCAATTCTCGATTTGACATCCTCGTATTTGATCTAATGGCTCATGAGCGGTAGTCCACCGAGATTTGTGGACAAAAACATGAAGGAAAAGCTTCCGTTGCCAAAAATCACAACTGTTCCTAAGAAAACTCTCTTCATGAACCTGGAATTCAAAGGTAACATCATAGCAGGAATTCTGAGAAACTGCCCTTCCAAATGTCTGCAGAAGACACTTCAAGCAGCCACCTTACACATCATATTCTCCTGCAGATAATTAATCCAGTCTAACGTTAGGAATAGGATACATCTTTGGCCTCCTCATTGTGTATTTATCAGTTTATTTGTCTGTGTGGAGCAAAATATATTGGCCGTACACAACGTCAAGTCCGCAAATGTAATCTGTGACACTGTCCAGCTACGGTATACAGAGGAGAAAAGAAGAATACAGCAGCTCCAACTTCGAACACCTTGTCAACTATGGACATCGAGCACCCCCACATTGCTACATAGAGTTCCTCAATATCGTGGGAAAGGACTTAGAATACGCCATTCTATACGTAGCTGAATCATTGGCCATTGGGGATCTGAGAAGGGACCTCTGTATTCAAAAGCACTACATACATTCACTCGCCCTACCCTGGCCAGAGTAACGTTCTTACCATAATTTCGTTCCATTTTATTACGTATGTTTACTATTATTATGATTATTATTTTATTATCACTATTATTCTTATATTCCTTATTTTATTATCGCTCTGTTACTGTTTATTATTCACATTGCATTTTCATACAGATTTTATGTAAAAACACTTTATCGTCTATCCACTATTTCCTGTCCACTTCACACAATCACACTGACTAGTCATTTTCTCACTCTTATTACGTCATACCAACTTCTCCTCGCCTTTCCAACTTCCAGTTAGTTACCTTTTCTAGGTTACACCTAACAACACTACGCAATGCATTTTCGAGAACAAATTTCACCAGTATCTGATTGGTCTTATGAATCTTTTGTTATATACAATTACTGAAGACAAAGTACACATTCTTTGTGCATTTAAGGAGTAATTCTTTGAATCTACACAAGGGAATTCCTAAGTCCAACTGCCTTTCGGTGATTTCTTGACAAATATAATCTACCGTTTCCATAAGTGGTACATTCGTGAATAGTGATGATAAACCCGTGGATAACATGCGTATATCCCTCAAATTAGTCTTGGATATTTTACACAAGTAGATGGAATAACAATGGGTTCACCATTAGTCCCAGTATCAGCTGACTTCTTCTTCTCAAAACTTGAAAACGGGAAATTGAAAGACATCATCAAGGAGTTTGATGTATATTACCGTTATGTCGATGATACATTTATCTAAGCTGATGGGAATGTGAACATAGATGAATTGTTGATGAAAATCAAGAATGTCCAACCTTCACTTACTTTTACTTGTGAAGAGGAGCAGGATGGTGATCCATATTTTCTGGATGTCTTGCTAAGTAGGAGAGAAGATTGGTCACTTGGGAGAAGCGTGTATAGAAAAAACACATTCACAGGGCAATACACACACTTCCTTAGTTACGTGCCCATTAAGTACAAAATAAATTTTGTCAAATGTCTTGCGAACAGAGTCAGAAAGGTATGTACGGATGACCTCTTACAAAAAGAATTTCATTGTATTCACAATTCCTTGACGGAGATCTGCTATCCGAGCAGTTTCATGAAGAAACATATGAAAACATCAGAGAGAAAACCTGAGACTATGACTGCTCGCAAAACCCTCTGTTTATTAAGTTACAATTTAATGGTGACTTATCAAGTGTGATTTTATTCCGGAAACTTTCCAGGAGTATACGAAGAACGGTTTACACAGATAGTTTTGGCACATTTATGTGTATTTATCAATCCAACTTCACCTGCCGTGACAATTACATTGGGCGTACTACTAGATAGCTTAGCCAACGTCTTAGTGGACATCTCCCATCGTGGTTTGACAAAGGATAGACATAAACAATCCTTAGCTCAGTTTTGTCACATTTCGTTGATAGTGGTCATGTAGTGGAGCAAACGAGAGCCTTCAAGGTAATCCATTGGATCCCACCGAATCTTTCCAAAAGACTTCGTATTCGTCTACTGCTCACAGCTGAGGCGATAGGCATTTGAACTATTAAATCTAAAATATAACTACGATTGCACAGCTTATGAGAATGAATTGTCGGAAAGAAAATTTTCTTCTCTGTTTACGTCTTTTTCTTATGACTCAATTGGTTAGATACATAATGAAACTACCAGTCAATGTTATCGATGAGTAACTGTCCTCTAACCTGACTTGGTAGACCCTGCTGGTCACGATAATTAATTTGGAAGACATTTGAATCCATGAATGTAAAGTCATCATCACCTTGTCATCTCTGAACATTGAGCACCCCCGACATGAATGCTTTGCTGTGCTACACAGAGTAAGTCTACTATTATTATTGTTATTACTACTATTATTTTATTATCATTATTATTCCCATTATCCATATTTTATTACTGCTGTATTACTATTTATTAAGAACATCGCATTTTCATAGAGATTTTCTAAAACCACTTCATCGTCTTTCCACTAGCTCTTGTCCTCTCTACACAATTATATTGATTAGTCACTATCTCACACTTATTACATCATACCAACTTCTGCCCCGATTTCTAACTTCCAACAAGTCATGCCTTCAAGGTTACACTTTACACTATGTAATACGTTTTTCGAGGACAAATCTTACCAGCATCTGACTGGTATGAAGATTTCTTTGTTAAATATAATTGCGATTGTACAGCTGATTATGAAAATGAATCGTCAAAAAGAAACTTTTCTTCGTTGTTTATGTCTTTTTTTATGTCGCAATATGAGAATATTCCGTTCAATTCTAACTTATGCCAGTTCGTGATATATAAAGTGAAACTGCCAGTGAATGTTATCGATGAATAAGTGTCCTCTTACCTGACCTTGTAAACGCCGTTGGACACAATAATTAATTTGTAGGACATTTAGGCAAAGCTTAACCGTAACATCCCAAGGGATGCCAAACAACCATAAAAAGAATTGATTTTTTCACAAAAAAATGATGTTTATTGGCAAGAAAATGCATGGAAACACATTAAACAGGTTATCTTTCTCTGATTTGACCTAAAAATATGTCCCAGTTGTAATGGGGAGTATCAGTTTTCCAGCCAGACCAGTTTCTGTACATGTATTGACCGAGGTGACAGAAGATGAGATGTTTTTGTGAATCGTCTATCTCTCTTATCTTGTTGTGCAGTCTTCCTCAAAAGCCCTCAGTTGAATTACTATGGTTTCCAGTAAGAGGAATGACGACTACTTACTAGGAAAAATGTGGAGAGTAAAACAAATTAAAATAAATGTCATCAACTATAAATCTATCCCTAATAGTTACCTTAACCTTAATCCTTACCCTAAGTATAACCCTTATTCTTATCCTAGCCCTAGTCCTAATTATAACTCTGATCTGGGTGGAGTTTGCTCCTTATATGATGAACAACGTTCATATTAGCGCTGTTATAATAATAATAGGTCTCGTCGTTACTCAACGACTAGCATGCGTTCTAAATCACTGGAACATTCTCACCCCTGGGACATGATAATTTGACTTCGCCAGCATTTGAATTCGTGAATGTGCAGTTATCATAAAAAGGGTAATGAACATTCTCTTTATTCACAAGTTTCTTCCTGAATCTGTTCAGGAAATGCAAGAAGAGGCCTTTATAAAACTTTACGCTTGCATAGTCAAATACACAAAACTCAACGGTAAACTAACATATAACTTCTGTAATCAGTAAATAAACATTTATTTTATCATTACAGTCAATCATGCATTATTATTAATGTTATTTACTTCCTGTGCTAATTACTTTAGAAGAGATTCCTGTGAGGAATGAATTTATTACAATATAAAAGTGGTCAGAATTCCAAAATATATGTATGTAGGAAATAATCATCCAGAACAGAAATGAGGTAGTCGTGCATTAATTGGTCTTCTAATGACCTCTTAAATTACGCCTGGTTCATGATTTATTACCTGTTAAATATTCTATATTTAAATTATTTAGATCATATATTTGTACATACATGACAGTTTATTAATAATGAAAAAAGATTCGCAAAAAATTCTCATACATCGGTGTCACAACGGTTAGAACGCTCGCCGACAATGCACACAGTCAGGGATTCGATCCCCGGCCGACGCACACCTGATATCAATGGTCAGCCTGATAAATTTGGGCTACCAATGTCATATGCTGAAAATCCCATACTTGTACCAAAAAACTATGTAGAATTAAGCTAAAAAATTAAAAAAATTTTAAAACAATGTGTATTACTAAGGTGGCTGAAGATCTTCATGTGAATCTGCCTTCTCTGGCTCCATACTGAAGATCAGATGTCCCGCCGGAAAAGATAAGTAATAAGGAGCTCTGACAGCTGATCAACAAAGGAACTATTACCCAGCAAATACGCCGAAGAAAGTAGGGATGGACTGGAAATGTTCACAGGAGACAGCTGATCGACATCACATGTGAAACCGTCGAGTAGAACTTGAACGGGAAACCACGAGTTCGGTCGGTCGGTCTGTTTTCGACATAGAACTTTGCACAGATATGCGGCAGTTCTAGTCGCCACACTCCCCACATGTAGCACACAAAGCAAGAGAAGAAAGTAGGAGAAGTGCACATTGGAGACAGTAAACAGAGGTGTGAGACAAAGGAATAGTAATAACGAAGAACAAAACAGTTTAATTGGAAATTATAAGTCACAAGGAGTGGACGCATCTGCGCTAGCCATTGAGAACGATTTTGAGCCATGTCACCAATTGTTTCCAACCATTGCTTTTTACCGTCCCGAGGACCCCAACCAGTCAGGAAGTCTGCATCTTCCTACGTGGCTTAGACTGACTGTTGTGGATTTCATTGACTGGTGCCATGTTTTGGTTTGACCGCCGCTAGCTCTTTTATAGCCTGACCCTATGTCAGCTAACATTGCCCGTCGGTCGAGGAAGGCGATGACTAGACATACGTAACACATGTCTTAACCATCTCAGTCGATGTAGCTTCACAGTTTCGTCGATTGATTTCCCCGCCTTACCTAGCACTCGACGCCTAACCTCAATATTGCTCACCTTATTATACCACTTCACACGGGAGATAGAACGCCGACACCTATGATCGAACACAGCTAATGTTTTCATTTCTTCTACTCTCAATGGCCAGGTCTCACAGCCATAAAGGAGGACGGAACGGACTGCTGAGCAGTACACACGCCCTTTGTTCGATAGTCGGATATCACGTCTACGCCAGAGACGGCGTAAACTGGCATATGCGAACCTAGCCCTCTGTATTCGTGCTGAGATTTCGTCAGCGATCAACCCGTTGGGGCTGATGGTACTTCCCAAGTAAGTGAAGCGGTCAACGTGCTCTACCACTTCACTTCCTATTTCTAATCTGGAAGTCGGTGTAGTCCAATCCTGCAACATCATCTTATATTTTACAGGGGTGAATCGTATGCCAAACATACGAAGATTGTTGCTCAAGGTGTTCAGTAGACTCTGTATTTTGTCAGCGTCCTCGCCTGGAAGGACTATATCGTTTGCATATTCTAAGTCGACGAGATTCTTCTATGGTCGCAAGTCAATCCCTGAGTCGCTGAAGTGTGTTAGGGTTAAGTCCATTAGTACGTCTATGATGAAGTTGAATAGGAATGGGAAACCACGAGTTATGAGTTGGAGGGTGATATGGAAGACATTGCGTCAGAAAGAGATGAGAGCTGATGGACAATCTTGGAGCCAGCTAAAGGGACTGTAGAGAGTATGATGAAATGGAGATGTTCTGTCAGAGTCCAATGTCCTGCACAGAACCCAAAGGAATAATAATGGTCAACAGGCGTTCTGTATTCTGGCGCCATTTCAATAGGAGCTTGTTCTGCTCAATACAGTTCTCTGTTAGTAGTGATCACATGACCGTACTGTCAACCTGTTAGCATCAGTTCACTTCAGTTTTGTCGATCAAATAATCAGTGATTTGCGTCGGAAACTATTACAAACGGTATTAATTATTTATAGACAAGGCGACATAAGCCTGGAATAAGTGTAGATAGCAGTGAACAAACTGTAAAGCCTGTTGGTGTGTGTGTGGAGGGGGGTGGGCGGAAGTTGAAGTAGATCATTTAGTTTATGGAATTCAAGATTTTGCAAATCATTGGTTTGAAACCACCACTGGTGATAATGGCCTAGAATTATTCAATGGGTAGTTTAGATTTATGCACGCATTTTTAGATAATTTGAATTTTAGATATTTTAACTGATTTTAACCGATTCAGCTGTTTGATCTTCAAATATTCCCCTAAATATCTGTTTCGTTTCAGCTTCTTGTTCCGTTACACCAAATGGCGATGAAAATGAAATCATGCACAAGATTCTGCATAGATTTATTTGTTGAGTTGGAATTAACCGCCAAGGCATATTAATATTGAGGAGCATGAAATTGATTTTGACATCATTAGTTTTTTTTTCCAAAAAAAAAAGCAAATTTATGCAAGCAGAATACTTTACAATGTAAAATTTTAAATATTACAAATAAGGAATAATTAATTATAGTGCCACAGATTTACTGAAGTTATTTTATTGAATAGAAGTTACTTCTAATGAACTTGTTTTAGCCTAGAAAGTTTTAAAACTTATTTGCGATATTAAGTGGAAACGAGCGATTATTGAAGAGGTTCACCTAAATTAAATGGAAGAATTTGATTATTTATGCCTCCATGTGCATCTATCAGTTCACCTGCTGTTGTGGAGCAAGGTACATTGACTGTAGCCAGGGAACGCTTTCCACTCATGGTTACGAGAATATATTCCAGCATGGTTTTACAAGGCAGAAAGTAAGAGTGTGCGAAGCTCTATTCTTCCAAGGTTATATTTATATATATATTTTTGATTACAGCTTGATTCCACACCATCTTTTCAGTACAAGTATGGAATTTTCAGCATGGATATCGGTAGCCCAAATATACAGGCCGACCATAGATATCGGTTGTGCGCCGGCAGCGGATCGAACCCCGAACCATGTGCACGGTCGGCGAGAGTCCTAACCACTGTGCCACCGACGCACACTTGATTGACTTCTGTCACTCTACCAACCCTGATCATGCTTTTAAGAGCATCTACCGAATCCATGCTAACTTGCCGGTCGCGTTTTCTTCGTTATAGACTTCTAAAAGCAGCGGACGCCTTGGCAATTCATGAATTTAAGCCAGCCAGGGCATTGTGTACAAAAGAAGTATGTACAATCCCTACATCTTCCTTGGTCGTAGAGGGATAGACATTCATTTATTTTATTTTGTTTATTTGGTTAATCTATGTACCTTTCTCTCATAACTATTCTCACTTTGAATTGTTTCCGTTTGTCCCACTTGTCATTCTAAATCCAAGTTCTTTTTCTTACAATATTGAATTCTATCTTATCAAATTTTACACCATGTTATGTAACATTTTATATTCGCCAACTAATCCTCTAATTATGCACCCCTTTCCAACATCTATACACCTTATGTGTTATTCTATATATGACATTAATTGTTTTGCTACTTGACATTTAACTATGATTGTGATCACAAATATTTTAATTGCACTTCATACTATTATTATTTCATGTATTCACACCTTTGACCTAATTTCTTAACAAATCCATATATATGCGACTGTATAGCTTGATAATAAATTCATTGAAAAGAATCTCCTCGCTGAATATTGTGTTTATAAAATAATAATTGTCTCAAAAATCGTCAGAAAACATTGATAAAAAACAAACTAAGTTGTTCAGTGAAGAGGCTGCATAGTAGTTACTTATAATTGTATTTCGTATTGACCGCATCACGGGAAACCAAACAACAAAACAGAGAGGAAGGAATTTAGAAATTTGTATTTGGCAGAATTAATTACACCTTACATCATAAACAATAACAAACAACAGTACTCATTTAAACAATACAGTAATAGAAATTGTCAATCAGCACAGACCCTTTTCAGTTGCAATAGTAACGAAAGATATGCATTATTTGCATCCCTGATATTCTAGAGAGAAGAAATAGACCATCTGAGAGAAATCTTCATTCAAAATCGATATCCACTGATTGCATGGAGGATTTCATTATGAGCTGACATCAGTTAGAGAACCACTGGAAAACCTGGGAGTACTGGACAGCTGTTTCATCATAGTTTGGGACTCTTCACAGTACGCACCCACCGGGTCGAAGAAGACATTACGAAATGGTCGCGCTATGTCGTGAATTGGCATAATTTAGAATTCAAGGACCGTTGGATCGAGTCCCAGTGGCTCAATGGTCTACGAGCTCACCTTGTAACCAGAAGGTCCTGGGTTCGAATCCCGGTGGGTGCGTACTGCTGAACAGTGCAAAACTAGGGCGAAACAGTTGTCCAGTACTCCCAGGTTTTCCAGTGGTTCTCTAACTGATGTCAGCTCATGATGAAATCCTCCATGCAATCAAACAAGATCCCTACAAAACCAATACTTGAAGATATCCACTGAGATTAATTGACGACTGTTGACTATTACAATATGAAACTTATGAGGGGCAGAACAGAACAATTATTTCTGAATATCAATGAAAGGAATCTATCACACTTAACTCAGGAAAAATGCATGAATAATTACAGTTAATCCTTGTCACATAATTCAACTTTTTAGCTTACTACCTCTTTCTTCTAACAGACAGACAATTGTGTCATTTCATCTTGCAATCTTGCTCCATAGTACATGTTACCTCACTTCACATCTACGCATCAAAATAAAGGAGTACAAAACTGTGGAGGTGGTCTGATTAAATCACTGGGCCATCCGAATTTCCATCCAACACAGTACTTAATATTTTCTCTAATTCTCAAGGATTAGTTTTTGTCGGGATTAAGTTTGATTGTTTGGAAGATTTCATCATGAGCTGCCATCAGTTAGAGAACCATTGGAAAACCAGCTGGGAGTACTGGACAGACGTTTCGTACTAGTTTGGGACTCTTCATCAGCACGCACCCACCGCCAGGGTTTGAACCCAGGACCTTCTGGTTACAAGCCTAGTAAGCTAGTAGACCATTAAGCCACTGGGACCCAGTATTACTTAGACGTGGAATTGATTAGGAAAAAAAATGATTTGTTCATGTGGAGGTGCGATGACCATAAAAGTTTTAGCAAGTCTCTTGATGGAAATGTTCATCGTTGTGCAATTTGTTTGAGACGAGTAAATGTCAGGGAAGGTAAGCCGAGGATTCTTTTATTTTATAGGAACATGTTTTGCTAGATCATGATGAAATCCTCCTACCAATTTTCTCTAATTCTTATTGTTGTAACCATTCAAATATGTCCGTGAGTTGCAAAGTGTATTCGCGCACAGTTTTAAAACTGGCCTTCAAACTACCGGTGAACATCTCACTGAGATGAAGGAAAAATACCATATGAGATTAGTCTAGGCTTCAGACTGAACAGCAATGTGTCACATGATATGCATCATGCAGCACTACAATGGGAATACAGGATACAGATATTACGATATATTACTACGAATAAATCAAATATGGACGATACCATCTGTAGTCTTCAGTTTTAGTACTTTCACGAATACCAAAATGCATATTCGTTTCATCTAAAGACTCACACCAACATTTAGAAACAAAAACTGATTCATGTCATGTTTCAGTCGAATCGCCTTTTGTCTTCCTTCACTCAAACCTCTTTGAGACAATAATATTAGGTAGTAGTAGTTCCATCATATATGAATCCAGCTCTGAGTGAATAGAAGAGCAGACCTTCGGCAATATGATAGATTATAGTCCCACTTTAATTTGTTTGTTGGCTTTATCGTACAGAGATGCAGTATTACACACTGTTCCGTTTTAGTCATGTCAAGGTAATAACATCAACGATAAACTTCATTTTTCACTGTTTTGCAGTTCATTATTATTATAGAGTTTCAGAATTTCTTTAATATCTTGAATGAATATTGAATAAAAAAAATGGAATCACACAAAAACTCGGAGGATCTGGACTTCGCCGATGATATATGTCTGATTTCCCACAAACTGGAAGATATGCAAGCGAAAAGCAACAAGTTGGCAGAAGAAGCATCAAGGATAGGACTCCAAGTAAACACAGAGAAAACAGAGGTGATGAAGATTCATGGACAAGAACAACAACAACAACAACAGACAACAATCAGCATAAATGGGAGGAACCTGAAAGAAACAACCTCCTTTACCTACCCAACTGGGAAGCATCGTTTCAACTACAGGCGGAACAGACGAGGATATCAAAGCAAGAATCGGAAAAGCAAGACAAGCTTTCACTACTCTCAAGTCTGTGTGGAGGTCAAAAACACTCAGCATCAAAAATAAGATCCGGATTTTCAACTCCAATGTGAAGTCATTGCTACTTTGCGGTTGAGAGACTCGGCGCGTCATAAAGAGCATCTCAAACAAACTACACACCTTCATTAACAGTTGTCTTCACTGTCTTCACTCAGTACTCAAGATCAGATGGCCAGCCAGGAAAGATCAGCAACAGGGAGGGATCTTTGGCAATGAGCGAACCAACCCAGCAGGAACCGATTGTGAAACAAATAGACAGGAAGAAATGGAGATGGAGGGATGGTCACAATCTGAGGAAACCATCAAGTGACATCACAAGACAGGCCATTGCTCGAGTGGAACCCGAAAGGGAAGAGGCGAGTTGGTCGTCAGTGCAAGGGTGACTTGGAGGAGGTCATGTGAAGAGGAGATGAAAGGTTGTGGGCAGACTTGGAGCCAGGTGAAGACTCTAGCAGAGAAGGGAACGCAATGGAGACGCACGGCTGAAGCCCTATGTTCCTCTAGGAATTAAAGGAAACAATAATAATAATAGTTCTACACACTCAGTTCTGATTGTGTGAAGAAAGGGTTCGGTAATATGCACGGGAATTCATGTAAGATTTTTACCAAAGGTAGAATTAAACCGACACTGGAATCCACTAACTCACTCACTCAGAAAGTGACTTGGTAGGTTTGGTTTCTTCATTTACATAGAATATTTGATAGTGATTTCCACTTTATGGGTGAAAATAGTCTGTCCAAGTCGGTTAGGGTATAAGAAAACAAGTTAGTATGTTGAAATAAACTAAGCTACTTGAATAAAGTGGGCTATTTTAGTGCTCAAAATAACTCATTATCACAGAACTAGGTTGTAAGAGCTTGAATATAGTCAGGTGGAGAGTGAAGGATAGACTTTTGATTCCATGTTCATTGAATTAACACGAAATGTATGCTAAACAAAACTCATTGTAGATATCTTGAAGGAAAAAAGCATCCACTACAAATAAAACAAAAGATTATTCAGTTTTAAGTATTAGTTTGTAGAAATTTGATTAGCCATATAGTTATTGGGCGGTAGAGTCTGTCTTAGAATAATGAATGGATAAAGTATGAAAAAATAAGTCGAAGTCCCAAGTGGAACATAGGGCTTCAACAAAACATCGCCATTTCAGAAGGTTCTCTGCAGTCATCTTTAACTGGCTTTACGATTATCCATAAGCTTTTATCTTAAGTCCAGACGATCTCCTCCATGTCACCCTCAGATGACTAAATTATCGTTTCCCTTTCGGGTTACACACTATGATCTAGTGCGCAATATCACCGAACGGTCTTCTCCCCGTGTTTCCGATCAATCTCCAGGTCGGGCGTGAGGACAAATACTCGCCGAAGACATTGGCTAGGGGTCGCGCTATGTCGTGAATTGGCAGAAGTTAGAATTCATGGACCATTGGATCGGGTCCCAGTGGCTTAATGGTATACGAGCTCGCCTTGTAACCAGAAGGTCCTGGGTTCGAACCCTGGCGGTGGTTGCGTACTGCTGAAGAGTCCCAAACTAGGACGAAACAGCTGTCCAGTACTCCAGTGGTGGTTTTCCAATGGTTCTCTAACTGATGTCAGCTCATGATGAAATCCTGTAACCAATCAAATCCCTACAAACCAACACTTGAAAATTTCCATTTTATTCGGCACATTTGTTGGATCAGTAATAGGTTCTTGGTTGGTCCGTTGTATTGCCAGAGTTTGTTGCTCATGCTATCTGATTGACCATCTGATCTTCAGTATCGGGCCAAGGCACCTAATGATGAAAGTCTGAAGCCTGTCGGTGACGTACTCACCAAGTCTGTGAATCATATAGGAGCACTGAATAACTTGAAATCGGTGTTGAAAATCAAAATCTTCTTCTTTATGCTGAGTGCAGCAGATTTTCAAACCGATTTGATACTACTCAAAGTTTGTCTAAACTTTTCAATCGTGGCTTTGACATCTTCATCCACGCTGCCTGTAGTTGAAAAGAACTTCGTTCCCTAGATAAGTGAAAGAAGCAATTTGCTTCAAATTTCTTCTACTGACAGTCGCTGGTGCTTTTTTCTGTTGTTGGTTAGGTATCTTCAGTCTTTTCTGCTTCTTACTCGGCAAACCTGTTGATTTTCGCTCGTAGATCTTAGAGTTTTTGTGATATTAGATACAAAACATTCTGTGAAGTCCATATCTTCTGCAGTCTTCTTGTCAACTCAGCGCATTTCTCTCTTGTCACTCCCAAAGTCTTCCGTACAATCAATCTAGTCCATCACAAATAAGAATATTGTTGGCGGTAGAAGGTAGCCTTGAATCATTTCTGTCTTCACTTTAAAGGCTTTTCCATTGTTAGTCGCTTGACTTGTGGCATCAGCATATAGCTATCGGATGAGGTTGACATAGGTTTGACGCGCTGTGTAGCATTGAAACCATTTGCAAATCGCCCTCCTGTCAACTCTGTCAAAGGCCTTTTCAAAGTCAAAGGTGTCGAGGTAGAGATTTGGCTGTCATTCTATGCTCTGTTCGATTGTGCTGCGTAGCGGTACGATTTGATCTATACAAGGGTTGAACTATGCTTAACATGTTATTACCAGTTAAATACTCCTTACAATATCGCCTTAGATTCTATAAACGAACTGACAAACAATGAAATATTCCAGTGGTAATGATGAATTGGCTTAGATTTCCACCTATGACTGCGCACAAAAGTGTAGCAGCTGAGTTTATCACCCTCTAGAAGAGCACACATAAGAGTAGCAAGGAAAAAATGCAATGAGACTACCCATAAAGAGAAGAAAGAATAGCGGCAAATTTAAACAATAGCGCCACAAGAGATGCGAACACACGAGTGACCTTGAGCCAAACAACCATAAAAAGAATTGATTTTTTCACAGAAAATGATGTTTATTTACAAGAAAATGCATGAGAACACATTAAACAGAGTATCTTTCTCTGATATGACTTAAAAATACATCCCAGTTATAATGAGGAGTATCAGTTGCTAAGTTAGACTAGTTTCTGTACATGTATTTACCGAGGTGACTGAGGATGAGGTGTTTTTAAGAATCTTTTATCTCTCTTATCTTGTTGTGCATGTCTTCTGTGAGAGCCCTTGGTTGAATTACTATGGTTTCCAGTAAGAGGATCGACGACTACTTACTAGGAAAAATGTGGATATTTAAACGAATTAAAATAAATGACATCAACTCCAAATCTATCCCTCATTGTTACCCTAACCTTAATCCTTACCCTAATTACAACCGTTGTCTTAACCCAAAACCTAGCCCTGATCCTAATAATGACCCTGATTAGGACCCTAATCCTAACCCTAACAGTACTTAAAAACGTTGGCTTTGTGAAATTTGTTCGTTAGAGTTGGTGAACAGCGTTGATATTTTAGTCATGACAATGACAGGTGCCGTTAGCCAATGACTAGCATGCGTTCAAGGTTATTGGAACGTTCGCACCACTGTGACGCTGTTGTTTAACTTCGTCAGAATAACTACATGAAGAATAATGAGCACTTAATGAATCTGAGAAATCAGAAGGAACGGGCGATTTTTAGCCGTCTTACCAACATTCTGGAGCCAGTGATTCTTACCGACTCGAAGATTGTAGACAGGCAGTCTCCACCTCCACTGCATGAATCCAGACAACAGTTAAACATTTCATGAGTGAACACTTTTGAAAAAATTGTTCAGAAGTTACAGGATTTTCATCATGAGCTGACATTAGATAGAGAACCATTGGGAAACCACCTGGGAGTACTGGACAGCTGTTTCGTTCTAGTTTGGGGCTCTTCATCAGTACGCACCCACCGGGATTCGAACCCAGGACCTTCTGGTTACAAGGCGAGCTCGTATACCATTAAGCCACGGGGACCCGATCCAATGGCCAGTCTATGAATTCTAACTTCTGCCAATTCACGACATAGCGCAACTCCTAGCCAATGTCTTCGGCGACTATTTGTCCTCACACCCAACCTGCTGCACCTTACTGGTCACGACTTCTCAAAAGTTGTTCTTTAAGTGAGAAATTTTAAAGAATACTAACTCTGAAAGAATTTGTTTATTTATTTTAAAAGTACTGTATATATTTCATCGCTGTGATACATCTATACGTCACTTTTTTGAGTGAGTGTAAAAGAAGGAAAGAAAATAATCAGATCACTCAACTCAGTAAGAAATGCAGGTGGATTGACAGTCTTGTTTTCTGTGACAATTAATGTATATGCGATATTGTGAAATCATAAGGCGTCATAAATACTCAATCAATATCTCAAAGTCAGGAAGTCAGGAAGGATGGATTGATAAAAAGAAGGAAAGGGCTTTCTTCATGACATTTTAATTCAGGGGCGTAAATTCACTCAAGATAGCAGCTGAGAATAAAATCACTTTTAAGTGAATTAAAATGCCCATTAAAATTTACAAAAAAATGGATACTGAGCAAAGAGTACTCTTTCCGATAACTTCATCATCAGGTTCTACAGCTATATATACATAATAATAGTGAGTGAACTGGTGTTATTAACAAAATTAATGATGCTTAAATAACATCGTATCAATATTAAAACCAATAGATTACCGTTCATTACCATCAACATAAAATAAGCTGAATTTCAGAAAAGTTAGGAAAGACAATATTACAAATTCATGAATTTATAGTCTCTATTGAAGGCCGGACAGGGCAGTAGTAGTAGCTGAACTTGTTTCTTTTGCACACAAAGCACTGGTTGTCTAAGGCGAATTGCAAAAGCCTCTGCTGTTTGGAGGATGCGATGCTTCGATGTTTTTGGCAATTTATTAGGCACCCGGTAGATGACAGAGAAGGATTCTTCAATGTTGGCTGCTTTGTGGCAGGTTTGGACCAAGTGGTCTAATATCGAACTGCTGATGGTTTTTACTACACCTTTACTTAGGCATAGTGGGAGATGTTCTCGAGCACGTCTGTCTAGTGTAATAAGAACTGAATGTGACCACTGTTAGCCTATTAAATAACTGCGAAAAGTCTTGGTAAGCAATGAAACTAATGAAGTTTTTGTAAAATGAATGTATAACAAAAGGAAGAACAACTTTCACAAAAGAAAATAAAACATTTTAGTAGATCCAACAGAAAAAGAAGATAAAATTAATACCAGTTACAAAATTAATTGTATGAACTGTGATAGACATTACATGGTCAATGTGGGCATCCCCTTCGAATCAGAATCCAGGAACACAAATCAGCTGTGAAAAGACATGATACATATATTCTTTCATATCAATGCACGTAGATAATTATGGATATCAATTTGATTGGGATAATGTCGAAATTTTTAAACAGAGGAAACACCAAAAGTGCAAGAGAATTCCTCGAAGCCTGGTACTCAAGCGAATCAGCGATTAACGAACATGTTAATATAGACCAAATTTACCAACTAATAAAAGTAAATCATGTGACGAGAAAGTTCAAGATCCAAGTCAATAAACAATGATGAATACAGATGTAAACTGACTACCAGTCCCGAAGATGGTTGCTGCCATGATAAACAATTCCATCATTCATGGAGAATTCAAATGAGTTCATTTTATGCTAGGACTTACGCTGAAGGGGGATGTTGTCCAGAAGGACGACGAAAGCTCCTCAATTAAACCAACCAGGTCAGAGAACACAACTAACTGCGGAAAATATCACCCTCCAATTATATTTCAACACAGTTCAGATGAAAAAGAAACGCCTACAACCAACATGTAGAGACTACACCTCAGTGAAACCAAGCTAACCATAACATCTAAACAGTTAACAGTTTCCCAAATTCTAGACAGAGTATTACACAATTTTATTGAAAATTACTTGTATTCCAAAATTTTAAAGATGGAATTTCAACGAGATAAATCTCTAGCTTTGATGCAATAGGCTGACATGACAATATGCTGTTTGCTTGCAGTCTGCAGTTAAACATTAACAGATGAATAGTGAACACTCTCAAGAATAAAGAAAAAATGCACTGAAAGCCTCTTGAATGGGTCAAGCAAATCTTCAAAAATTGGGAAATAAGAGATTCATCTAATAGTTAAGAGAAAATTGATCGACCAATTTGAAAAATACACAGTTTAAAATGTTTCAGTAATAAAAGAGAATGAAGTTCTACTCAACTGCATACAAACAAATCCCAACGGGAAATAGCGAATAGTGCTTACGAGGGTGGCACACAGGAGGAGGCGGAGGAGATGAAAAAGCTTATGGGCAGTCGTGGAACCTGTCAAAGAACACTGAAGAGAACAACATGGAATGGAGATGTCCTAATGAAGCCCCATGTCCTACTTGAAATCTAAGGGAATAATAATTGTGATCATACAAACGATAAAATGAAGTGAATTAGGGTGGCAATAAAACCTACAAACTCACTCGGAGACAAGCCCTGGAGGCTAAAAGACCAGATGGACCCAATTAAACAAAATAATATAATTTACAAAATACCTTGTAATAACTTTGAGTTAAGTCAACTACATAGGTTAAACTAGCAGATCGTAGGTAGTCAGATTGTCAGAACATAAGAATTTAGCTAAGGTTAGAATGGTTGATATCACGAAGATAAGTAATTTAGAAAGATAGCTCAGCAATTGCACTGCACGCATTAACACACGATCACACAATGGGTGGGAGAGGGTTAAAATTCTAAAAAGTAATCTAGGTAGGTGGGAAGAGAGGTTGATTACTGAATCCTTGTTCATCGAATCTACACCCAACACATGCAATAGAAGTGAATCAACGCAAATATCAGAGATATGGAAAATATTATTACCAGTCAAATCAGAGGATAATAAATAATCTAAAACTGTATTTCACTTTACATTATAACATTCTAAAAAGTTATTTAATTATTTTACTATAAAAACCTCTTATTTCCCATCTGACTGTATTTTATTGATAACACTAATATTATTTCCGAATGTACTTTATCTTATACTGACTTTATTCAAATGTCTAATCATCAATTTTTTACTGATGTATATAAACGAAGCAATACACTTTTGTGAGTAGTGCCTTGATATGATTATCAGTGGCAATAATTTGTGCTCGAAACGCGGTCATCAGTAAATATCACTGTACAACACTGTGTGATTTTATCAAAATAAAATTTTATCCATAATGGAAATAAAATTCAAGCCCATAGATCCATAGATCTAGAGAATATAAACTTGCACAATGTCAACGCATTAAAAACTCCCATTTAGACTTTTTGTCAAACAGCAGTTTAAGCGAAGAAATGCATTCCTTTTCATGTGAAAAAATAATCCTTTCCCAGTTCTACATCTTGCAATCTCTAAATGTTATTGCAGTTCAATTTCCAATGCTTTAAGACTTTGTTTTAATTTGTACATATACGTAATGGCAGCAACACCATTTTGCACTTTCCCGTTGAGCTATCAATATGCACATTCCTTGAGTTTGTAATAAAGCCATATCCATTAGACAAGTTCTAGACTGTTTTTCTTAGATGATCTTCAACTTTTATTTTGTTCAAATATATGACGCACCTGAACACTTTTCCTTAATAATTTAAGTCTTTTTAATTTTCAAAAGAATAGACACGGAACAAAGAGTACTCTTTTCGATAAATTCATCATCAGGTTCTACAATTATATATACATTATAATGAATGAATGAATTAGTCTTATGAACGACATTAATGTTTAATTCATTCATTCATTATAATGTATATATAATTGTAGAACCTGATGATGAATTTATCGAAAAGAGTACTCTTTGTTCCGTGTCTATTCTTTTTAATTTGCGTTTTGTAGTCAGTACTTACAGGTTGGGTAGACTACTGAACTATTGGGTACGTAGGTAAATTGCTTTAGGCACTACTAGCACCTTACATTAGCATCATTTAATTGGTAATTCACTTAAGCTCTGTATATATAATAAGATGCTCCTGGGTAATTATTAACAGCTAGAGAATCCAATTACTTCTACTGACTAATTATCATTATCTGAAAAACTATCGATTGTGTGGTTACCTGTTCCTAACTTCTGAAAACTGACTGTATATTTGTAATAGATATTCTTATCCTTTTATTATGATCTGGATTGCCGGGATTACATTTTTGCTCTTCTCATACCTAGAAACTGATAGTTTCTTTGTAACCAACATGGAACCATTTGATGAGTAAGATTTTAAGCATTACTCTGAAGAATAATGATTAGAGCTTCAAAAAACATCTGTCTAGGAAGCATCATACCATACTTGGCACGTATTTTATGTGATGAAAATAGTGTCAGACAAGAATTGACTAACCTTTTTTCATCTAGTAAATAAACAATTTCCTCCATTCATCCTTATATACCTTCAAGTTTTACTTTTATTATTTCTATTATATTTATGGTCCTGTTGATTCTTTGTTTTCACTTTCATAACTGCAAACACCAACTTATCTCTATGACTGCTGTAATCTTTGTTTTTACCCTCACCATATCATGTAAAGAGAACATTATATTCAATATTTTTAATCATGCAAGGATTTCTATACCGCATCGACAATACTGTGTGAAACAAGCCCACGGCAATTTCCACTTGTATTATTATCATTACCTTAGCTGTTATCACTATTATTATTATTTCCATTTTATATGCTGCATATTTTTTTATTTTTTTAAATATTTTTTTATATTAACCCTATTGTAAATGTAGAAAAATTTTATGTGATTAACTTTATTTATAATTTGAGGAAATTAGATATAATATTGTGATTAATGCTGAAAATTCCGTTCTGTATCACAAGTACTGTTTTTGGAATAAAGTATATTATTATTATTTCAACTACAGGCAGTTGGAGTGGATAAAGATGTCAAAGCCAGCCAGAATCGGAAAGGCATGGTACACCCTCGTCAACTTGAAACCAGTTTGGAAACCTTCTGCAATCAATCAGCATGAGCAACAAGATTGTGATTCTGTTGAACACAAATGTGAAGTCAGTCAGTCAGTTCTTTTATATGGGTCAGAAACTTGCACTGCGCGTCACGTAAAGGATTTCCAACAGGCTACTGCAGACGTTTATCAAAAGCTGCTGGCTGGCTCCATGCTGAAGATGAAATGGCCGGGCGACCGGTCAGAAAGAATTAGCAACAAGAAACTCTGTTTGGTAACAAACCAAACAAGAGCCGATCACTCAAAAAATATGTAAGAGAAAATAGAGATGGATGGGGATGGACATACACTTAGGAGGCCATCGAATGAATACGTGGGTAATGCAGGCCATTGCTCTAGTGGAATCCAAATGGGAAGCAACGAGTGGGTCGTCAGTGCAAGGTAGATATGCAGGAGATCGTGTGGGGAGGAGGAGATGATAGATTATGGGCAAACGTAGACTCAGGTGAATAGGACAACGGAGAATAGAAGAAGGTGGAGATGTGTTGTTGAAGTCCTATGCTACACTCGGAACTTAAGGGGATAATAATAAATAAATGATATTATTATTTCATTTGGTTTCGATTAGAGCATAGGTCTTCGACAGTACATCTTCTCTTCACACTATTCTCTGTAGTTTTTTTGGCTGGCTCCACGACTATCCATAGGTCTTCATTTTTTACTTCTCATACAAACTCTTGCATATCACCCTCGGAGATCCAACTCGTCATCTCCTATTAAGGTTCTACTCGAATATTATTACTTCACTAAACCATAGTCTTACTTTCGTACGCAATTACATTAAACATTTTGTATAGATTGACTTCAAAAGTTAAAGGTCAGAGACGAATAAAACCATCGAAACCAATAAACTATCTTCTCATTGAAAGAAACAGAGGAGAGAAATGCACAATCTTCACTTGTAATATTCATTCTAAAATTAAGTGGAATATCCCTGATTAAAATTTTTTAAAAGGCAGTGATGTAAATATTCTGTGAAACTGTTATTGAATTACTGGGAATTTTTCTGATTGGTCCACTGACGGAGAGGGCTCTCGAGTGATCCCACCACGGGACGCTATTGCATGCTATCGTAGTCTCTAGGGTGGTTGGGATGAGTATGTTTGGTTTGACTGAAAACCCATTCAGTGGAAGTATGATTTTGTGAATGCATCCGTGGTTCAGTCGTAGAATACTTGCCAACCCCATATGTGGTCTGATGGTCCGATCCCCGACCGACGCACTCCTTAACACTGCCCAGCCTGTAGTAAGCCCGGTAAAGAGGAAAATTTGAACGTGGTGGCAGTAACTCCACCCAGTAAAAAAATGAACACCACTGCTACTGAAATTTCAAAAATTCAATTTTCAAACCAAATGTTCCACTGAGGATGCAAAGGGAATAAAAATATAAGACTCTTCTCACAGGAAAATCATAGCATAGCCAAAATATTTATTTCCATTGAAATATGAAGCATAATTCTGAGTACAATACTTTGTTAACAGCTGGTAGCTGGCTTTCTGCTTACTTAAAGTTAAAAATCTTAGTAGAGTTTATAAGTTATCAAGAGGACAGTTGCATTTGTGAACAAAATGACAACACCCAGGTTATAAACTCCGCCATAGAAAAAGTTTATTAAATTCATTTACTTTACCAATAGTGAAGCGACTCATAATTTATACCTGAAAAAAGAATTGATGAGTATTTAGTGTATTTTGACCTCATTTTTGTGATAAAAGGGTGGCAAATGTTAAAATACCTTAATTTTATAAATGTTTGACTGTATATATTTTGTTGCCAAGATACAGTTGATCATAGCAACACGCGAAACTATTGTGGACAGATGTGTATAACTTCGAATAGTTAAGGTAAATAAATACTGTTATTATGAATAATTTTCAAGTGTTAGTTTTCAGGAATTTGTTTCGTTATAGGTCTGATCACGAGCCTATTTCATTCAGGGAGTATTGAACGGCTGTTTCGTTCTAGTTCGAGACTCTTGAGAAGTGTGTACCTACGTGGATATAAACCCATAAGCTTTCGGTTACAAGGAGATCTCACAGACTAGTTAAATCCCTGGAAACGAATACCTGAAAATTACTTTGATGTTCACTGGCGATGGGCTCTATTCAGGAAGTTCTAGTGGAAATTCTTGCCCAGTAGGATCCACCAAGTCAGATGAGAGGACAGCCACTCGTTGATGAGATTGGGTGAGGGTCACATTATAAATATCACAAGTTGGCAGGAGCTGGAGTCCGTTGGACATTCAACCACGCTACCAGTGTTTAAACAGTTTACTAGCTCGCCTTGTAACCGCAAGGTCCCGTGTTCGAACACCTCAGTGTGCTTATTGCTGAACAGTCCTAAACTAGTATGAAACAGCTGTCCATTGCTCCCTGGTTTTCCAGTGGTTTTCTACCTGATGTCAGGTCGTGATCAAACATGTAATCAACATGAATTATTCAAATGAACTATCGTCAAGATTTGACCGAATAGTTATAGAATATTTGGGCGCTGAGTGAGAAGTAGACATTTGTAAAAAATTATATTTGTAAAATATCAGCGAGATTGAAATGAGTAATTCCAACGTTTCGTTCAGCAATCTGGTCCGAACTTCTTCAGGGAAATTAATCAAAATTAACATAACAAAGGTTTATATATAAAAAGGAACATCACTTGATTTGTAAAAATTTGTCCAATCATGAGTCATTCAAAAATGTATCAACAAGTATAATAAACAAAATTTTTATGAGCTGTGATCAAAATTTGACCTCGGACTTACAAATATTGGTCTACCTTTGTTAAACACATTAAACAGAGTGTGTATGTGTGTGTGGGTAAACAGTTGTAAAACATTTGTTAACGTCTCCATAAGAAGATATGGACAGTCGAGAATTTTGACCAAGTAATATTAATTAGTGATACGTATCCATTTTTATTTATTAATCAGGATTTCCTATGCATCAGCTAACAACACCTTCATGTCTGTTCACACTGTTAGTATCTACAATTTTATGATTAGACGTATTTTCAAATTATGGTGTTTAGGATTGGAGTTTAGTAGAAGCACCCTGTCGGACTTATTGCTTTGCCTTCTTTCTGAAGATTGAGCTGCTTTATTCGACCTACTGGAGTTGTCAGGTGACTCGACAGCTACGGATTTAGGATATGCATTCCGTTGCAGACAACGGAGAGTGAAAACACGATAATTGTGCCAGTTACACAGTTTCTTTGTTAATTTAATTCGATTGCAAAATAATTCAAATGAACTGTCGTCAAGATTTGACCGAATAGTTATAGAATATTTGGGCGCTGAGTGAGAAGTAGACATTTGTAAAAAATTATATTTGTAAAATATCAGCGAGATTGAAATGAGTAATTCCAACGTTTCGTTCAGCAATCTGGTCCGAACTTCTTCAGGGAAATTAATCGAAATTAACATAACAGAGGTTCATATATAAAAAGGAACATCCGTAGCTGTCGAGTCACCTGACAACTCCAGTAGGTCGAATAAAGCAGCTCAATCTTCAGAAAGAAGGCAAAGCAATAAGTCCGACAGGGTGCTTCTACTAAACTCCAATCCTAAACACCATAATTTTGAAAATACGTCTAATCATAAAATTGTAGATACTAACAGTGTGAACAGACATGAAGGTGTTGTTAGCTGATGCATAGGAAATCCTGATTAATAAATAAAAATGGATACGTATCACTAATTAATATTACTTGGTCAAAATTCTCGACTGTCCATATCTTCTTATGGAGACGTTAACAAATGTTTTACAACTGTTTACCCACACACACATACACACTCTGTTTAATGTGTTTAACAAAGGTAGACCAATATTTGTAAGTCCGAGGTCAAATTTTGATCACAGCTCATAAAAATTTTGTTTATTATACTTGTTGATACATTTTTGAATGACTCATGATTGGACAAATTTTTACAAATCAAGTGATGTTCCTTTTTATATATAAACCTTTGTTATGTTAATTTTGATTAATTTCCCTGAAGAAGTTCGGACCAGATTGCTGAACGAAACGTTGGAATTACTCATTTCAATCTCGCTGATATTTTACAAATATAATTTTTTACAAATGTCAGCATGAATTATTGTTTCCTAATTTCGGTTCACATGAACTATGCTCTGGTTAATGATAAACAGACTGTCAGAGGCGCTTGTTTTCTCGTAACTGATTGATTACTCTGCTTACTATAGTTCCCACACCGCAAAGTTATTGATAATTATGCTACTGCATAATTCAATAAGAATGTTAAAGATCAATTATTGTGATACCTTTATCATTTCGGTAGCTTACCAGTCAATATATTTTGTGTCTTAAGTGGAATCAAACTGTGCTCTTTGTTGGCTAAACTTCATTTTGAAACATTCCAAATGAGGCGACTTTCTTTCATTTCTCTGACTACTGAGTGGTGGTACATAGGGCTTCAAGCTTTGAATTTTCAGAAGCACTGGTGCGTTTTTCATAGGGTGGGATTAAGGGGCCCACTCCCAGACTTCCTTTTTCTCCTGGCTTACTACAGACTAGTAGACTAGACCAGGCTTATGAGCGAGTCAGTCGGGAATTAGACCTGGATCTGCCAAGCACAATTACCATTAAATCACAGACGTGACTTAGAAATGCAGACTTCTTTCGAACCAGTAGGAGTTGGAAAACACAGGCTATCTGAGTTTAGGTCTGTGTTATCCGACAATGCTTGATTTGGTGTTCTAGGCATGCACCATTGAAGAATCCCTCGAAAGCACGAAACAACTATTTTCAGTACTCTGTGTATTTAGCAGTTGTTCAATTCATTTTAGTGCACAGAAGGCACTAGTGTAAAATCTTACTTGCGATCATCGAAAAGAACTTTATCGAGAATGGATATCCTCGAAAGTTCATATTAAAGTATAGAAATGAAGAAGTACACAAACCGAAACCTGACACCGTTGAAAAGAAACCAGTTTTCATCTGCCTAGCGTACAAAGGGGAAGACGTATCCACAAGAACACAAAAAAGAATCACAGGTGCATTAAAAAGAACGTTTCCAGCCTCCAGACTGATCCTATTTCACAACACTGTGTGCTCGTTAACCCAGTCAAAAGTAGATGAGTACCCTACTCACGTCAACTCCAACTGCATTTACCAATTCACGTGCACCTGCGGAAGCAAGTACATAGGAAGGACTGAGAGGACAGCATCTACTAGATTTTCTGAGCACATTCCTAAGAGTCTCCGTACAAAAGGAAGAAAAGTGTTATCGAGTGCAATCGCCAGACATTTAATTGACACAGGACACACAGTAGAAATTAGCCAAGCCTTCAAAATAATCAATACACAAAGAAACCCACGACTACTTCGCTTCGCAGAAGCCATTGCTATCAAGAGACTTCTACCAGACCTCTGTATACAGAAAGATAGTGTGATTAATCTTTCACTACCTTGGTAACCCTAACTTTATTTTATTTTTGTTTTGCCTTTCTGTCAGTATGTCTGTGTGTTTGTCTTGTTACGTAACACTCTATTCAATTTTGACCTTCAAGTTTCTAAATCTACTTAATTGTTTGTCTGTTTAAGTTAAAAATGTTACTTCACTATTCACCCCCACCCTCTTAAACTCCCCGCCACAAGATGTGTAAATTCACTCTGTTCTCTGACCCTGACCCAGTAATATGCCTCTAACCAATCTGTGTTGTTTTCCAATAGAAATCTGAACTGAACTCTTACCCCTCTTATCTAACTCCACTATATATAATTAGTTGTTTTTGACACCGAATAATCTGTCTACCTACATAAAATTCTGGAATTATGTTCCTTATGCCTTCTATCTATAACTCAAAGTATTTATGAAAAAGTATGTTCCACAACATTCTCGAAACCTATAATTTGATTTTGTTTAGGATGTATGCAGTTGATGAGAATCCACGAAATAAAACGAGCTCGTATTATCCTGCAAACATGTTCGTTCTTTCTCTCTTAAAATCTTATTGATGCATCAAGGCACAAACATTGTAATTTAGAATCATTTATGCTTAAATTCAGACTATTGAATGCTGAATGACGTGTATAACCTGAGTTTCTCAAGGTTATAATTTTGTAACTTATTAGATTACCGTTAAAAATCTATCGATGAAAGAATATGATGTAGATTTATTGATTGCCTGGCAGTAATCAACTTCATGTCATCTGGCTCTTAGTACTGACGAAATTATATTGGTTGGTGGATTTCATGATGAGCTAACATCTGTTAGAGAACCATTGGAAAACCAGCTGGGAGTACTGGACAGCTGTTTCGTCAGCCTTGTTTGGGACTCTTTATCAGTACGCATCCACCACCAGAGTTCAAACCCAGGAGCTTCTGGTTACAAGGTCAGTTTTTGAAATGTGGTTAGCAAACCAACAGTTTCATCATCTTGGCACACTTTATTGTATATATGACTTCAGAAAGTTTTATGGATTGTCCTACAGCAACCACCCATTTTATAATGTAATAAAATTATCACGACAAAAGATCGTCATTTGAAAGATAAAATTCTCTAGTTTGGTTTGTAAGGATTACTTTTGTTTTTACGAGTTGATCACGGATTGAATATTAATCTGATGCTCGCTAGTGACTTTCTACAGGATGGAGTTTCCTGGAGTTCTAGGGAGAGATCGTGACCAGTGAGGTTCATCCGGGTGCCACGTGTGAGGATGGATGTCCCACCTACGTCAATGGTTGGGGTCGCGCTAAATCACGAATTGGTAGAAGTTAGAATTCATGAGCCATTGAATCGGGTTTCAGTGGCTGAATGGTATACCAGCCAGCTTGCCTTGTAACCGGAAGGTCCTGGATTCGAACCCTGGCAGTGAGTGCGTACTGCCGATGATTCCCAAACTAGGATGAAACAGCTGTCCAATACTCCCTGGTTTTCAATGCTTCTCTAACTGATATCAATCCAAGAATCCAGAAAGGTTGTTTGGATAGCGGTTAGACAAAAAGCAGTTACCCAATCCAATCCTATGACTTCAAATAAATCACAAAATATCATGCCGGATCGGTCGGGGCCCGGATTAACAACGACCGCGCTTTCTGCTGCCGTGTCACAGGGCAGAAGTGATAAATACGCTACTGAGACACACCAAATGAAAAACAACAAACAAAAACAGGCCGTGTGTGACCGGCCTCAAGCAGTTGTCCCCTGGGCTCTGCGGTCACGCAACCAACTTCCACGGTGTGGGCAGTCGGGAAGTAACAATCGCCCTCACAATCCCAAGTGCACGCGAAACCTCTCTAATCCTCACTCACCTTTGTCTTCATCTTCATTTCTATTATCTTGCCTTCTTTCTACTAATGCCACTCCTCTACTTAATGGCTCTTCACTTCCTCTTCATTCTGTGTGCACTGAAAACGACGGAAGCCAAAAAACCACCATCGTGATCAACTCGTAAAAATCTAAAATTAACTGTAACTCAATAATCAATTACATAAAGGTTTGAACGGAATGGCATCTACCTGTGAAACTCAATATGGTAAAAGTAACATACAACTGAAAGTGAAAGTAAGTGTGTGTGTGTGTGAATTAAATACTTCATTCATTTCTCTTTTTATTTTTTACACATTTCTGTTCAATTCATCAGTACTTATTTTTGTTTAAATTAGTGATAAAAATAAGTTATACTTATATTCAATCTGTCAGTTTTCATTTGTTTCTTCAAGGTAAACAAGTGAGGATGACTCTTCTCTTGGATTCAATTTTGGACAATTTTTATGCATAAAATTACGTGGTGCAATTGATCCATTTTGATTTGCACTTTGGAAATATATAAAAGAAGCAAAAAAGACATAAAAAATAATAAATAAAGTAACTCAAATCTTCAAAAGAATGGTTACTGAACAAAGAATACTCTTTTCGATGACTTCATCATTAGGTTCTACCAACATATATAGATAATAGTGAATGAATTAGTGTTATTAACAACATTAATGTTGTGTAAATAACATCGAATCAATATTAATATCAATAGATTACAGTTCAATAGCATCAACATAACAAGAAACTGAATGTCAGAAAAATTAGGAAAGATAATATTACAAATTCATGAATTTATAGTCTCTACTGAGGGCCGGCCAGGGCAGTAGTAGCGGCTGGACTTGTTTCTTTTGCACACAGAGCACTGGTTGTTTGAGGCGAATTGCAATAGCCTCTGCTGTTTGGAGCATGCGGTACCTGGATGATTTTGGCAATTTATTAGGCACCCGGTAGATGACAGAGAAGGACTCTTCAATGCTGGCTGCTTTGTGGCCAGTTTGGACCAGATGGTCTAATATCGAATTGTTAATGGTTTTTACTACACATTTACTTAGCCACACAGGTAGATGTTGCCGAGTGAGGACGAAAAATCAAGTTCCTAGAGCAACGGCCAATATAACTCACTCTACAAGTGCAGTTGAATTGGTAGAAACAATTGGAAGTGGCTAGTCTAGGTACTTCATCTTTCAATCGAGGAATCACCAGTGTTCGTGTAGAAAATAAGACTTTTAGTTTGCCAGAATTTAAAGCTCTTTGAACTGATTTTCTTAACTTCTTCATAATTGTTTCTCTAAGCATATCGCCCTTGAATTGCAATCGTATTTATAAAGGCTTCTTGTTTACAGATAGTGAGTAGTCCTTTTCCTCTTTCTTTATCATGTGTTTCTTGATAAATTTGTCAGGATAGCTATTTTCAATCAAGGTATCGTATACAATGCTTAGCTCATCTTCAGTTACTTCTTCTGAGCATATAGCTCTAACCCTGTGGCTGAGGGTCTTTACTGAATTTCTTTTGCACTGGAGAGGAACAAAGCTGTGAAAATGTGTATTTTGCCCTGTTCATGAACTTTTCCTATGCAAATTTCTCTTTATGCTACCATCTGGTTTTCTTGCAAGGAGGACATCTAGGAAGGCAATTTCTTTTTGGGATTCCTCTTCGTGCATGCAGAACTGAAACTGTAACTGTGTTCACCTTTGTCTTTTATAGATTTTTTGAGCTATTAACAATGTGGAGTTTTCGACTGAGGTGATTAAAAATCCACTTGATTCTATGTAAGTTCCAACACTATATAAACTGGAGTAAGCCAAAATAATACAGCTGAAGCAGAATAAGGTGATACCATTTTATTTCATCATCAGTCGTATACAGTCTTTAAAATGTTAAGTATATACACAGAAGAATTTGTAAAGTACTTGAAAAGATAGCATGATGTGCGTAATAAGGAGACTGCCAGTGACTTAGTGATGAAGATCCTTGATGTGGACATTAGCCAGAACCTATCCTTCAGCCAGGTTGGTTTCCGTGTATCGAATAGTATCCTCTCTGGTACTAACATCGATATGTATCCCTTTCATGTTGACTGTAATTTTCCATACAAATACACACGGATCTGTGGTAGCGCTTACAATAAAGGAAACTCAAAGGACACAAACTTTCTAGACGTGTACCAGAAGCCTACGTTTCAAGGAAACAGATGGTTCCATAGTAGAATGGCTAAGTATCCCACTGATATGGGACATGCAGTAGACACCTTGAAATCGCTTAAGATAGTCAATAAACAATACACTTCAAGGCTTCTCAAACTCGCTAAAGCGACTGCAGTCAAACTCTTGAGGCCAGATTTCTGTTTTTAACACAGATAAGGCATCATTAGCTTTTATTTTTGTTTTATTCAACTTCATAAATGAAGTTAAATGTTTGTGAATTCTTTAAACTAGTGTTTATGCTAAACGAGAAGGCTACTCTTCAAACCAAGCTTCTTTTTCTTTATTCCCTTACGTTCCCAGTGGAATACAGGGCTTCAAGCTAGAGACTTCAAGTTTCGGTAGCAGTGGTGTTTATTTTTACGGAATGGTGTTGCTAGCCTCATGCCCAACCTTCCCTCTTTACGAATCTTATTCCTGGCCTAGCGAGGTAAAGGAGTGCGTCGTCTGGAGATCGAACCGTGGACCACATGCAAGGTTCACGGGCGTCCTACCGCTGTACTACCGACGCACTAAACCAATCTATGCCTGCAATTAGTAGTGTTCTCTGAGCTGGCTGATTTTACTGTGGAGCTTTCGTCGTCCTTCTGGACAACATTTTCAGCGCAACTTTTAGTATAAAGTGAACTGATTTAAATTCTCCATGAACGATAGAACTACGTCTCCTGGTAACCATCTTCATGACTGGTAGTCGACATTACAACGACCAAAGTGGGCGTCTCCTTCGAATCAGAATCCAGGAATACAAATTAGTTGTAAAATGACATGATGATATATATTCTTTCATATCAATGCATGTAGATAATTATGGACATCAATTTGATTGGGATAATGTTGAAATTTTAAACAAAGAATTCCTAGAAGCCTGGTACTCAAGTGAATCAGCGACTAACAAACTCACCGTTCACCTTGCATCTCCTCCTCAGGTAGAACAAGAAATAACTTCATAAAACTGTATGCTCGCATGTCTAAGTACAAAAATTCTATGATACCATACTTGGCACGTATTTTATGTGATGAAAATAGTGTCAGGCAAGAATTAACTAACCTTTTTCATCTAGTAAATAAACAATTTCCTCCATCCATCCTTATATACCTTCAAGTTTTACTTTTATTATTTCTATTATATTTATGTTCCTGTTGCTTCTTTGTTTTACTTTCATAATTGCAAACACCAACTTATCTCTATGACTGTTGTAATCTTTGTTTTTACCCTCACCATATCATGTAAAGAGAACATTATATTCAATATTTTTAAACATGCTAGGATTTCTATACCGCATTGACAATACTGTGTGAAACAAGCCCACGGCAATTTTCACTTGTATTATTATTATTACCTTAGCTGTTATCATTATTACTATTTCCATTTTATATGCTGCATGTTTTTGACATTACCCCTGTTGTAAATGTGGAAAATTTTCTATGTGATTAATTTTATATATAATTTGAGGAAATTAGATGCAATATTGTGATTAATGCTGAAAATTCCATTCTGTATCACAAGTACTGTTTTTTGGAAAAAAGTAAATTATTATTATTAATATACACCAAATTTAACAACTAATAAAAGTAAATCATGTGACGAGAAAGTTCGAATTCTAACTGAATCAATAGAGATGTAAATTGACTACCAGTCACGAAGATGGTTGCCAGGAGACACAATTCTATCATTCATGGAGAATTTGAATGAGTTCATTTTATGCTAGAACTTGCGCTGAAGGGGGATATTGTCCAGAAGGACGATGAAAACTCTGTAACTAAACCAACCAGCTCAGTAAACACTACTAATTGCAAATCATCGACCTCAGCTATAAATCTTCTCTATTATTTCAAAATCTCTACCTGGCAAATATTCTTTCTTATTCAATATGATTCAACATTACTTGTTTCTGTCGAAAGTGGTATAAATAATCAGAAAGTGTAGTCTGCCTACTTTTAGATCAGTAGGAAATTGAGTCTTCGCTTAAAATTCACTTAATAGTACAATTATATATATGTAAACACTAGGAATTCATTCTTTTCTCTCTCTCTTCCTCAAGGAGAAATAATTTCCTTCTTTTAACTTATCTTTACAATACTCTTCCTTTCTATTTACTTGCTCAACTTACCGAAAGAAAACTTTCATTCTGTGTTCTTTTTTTATCTAAAAGTTTGAGGTAGATCTGATAATTTTGAAAAAACACAAAACTTGTATGTTATGTAAATAAGATTCTATCTATCTTACCGAACAACAGAGTAACTTTGTGCATTACTATTGTTTGTCAATCGTATGATTTTATAAATAAAATAAATAAATACATTTCCTATTCTGGCGTCAGATGAGAAAAAAAGGCTTATCAGATAGGAAGTTCTGGATCTAGTTATCCTGCCTACCAGTAATACTCATCAGTGTGTAAGAAGTAAGTAACTGTTGAGAAATCCCAAAGTAGTAAGAAAGAAAGAAAGAAACTAACAAACTAATATTTCTACTTGATACTTATACTGAATGATAAATCTGTAGTTGAATTAGATAGACAACGACATTGTGGACTGATAGATTTCCAAAGAGTGCCGTCTAGCAATGACGCCAACTATCAGATTATTCTGTGTATCTTTTAAAAATATTGACAGTGACTTAGTAAACACAGTAGATAAGAAACAACTTAATGTTGCCATACAATGCTAGTCAACAGAATAAAATTATGTTAGAGACAGTATTCTGGCAGGTAGAAGAAAGTATGGTTGACATACAAGATGGAATAATAGACAGTTAACTTCACTTGTCAATTAAATACATACAGAATGTAAGGTCGATAGGGGCACAAGAATGACATAATAATAATAAATTAAAACAAAGAATACAGCGAAGAAATTCTCTTTTCGACGATTGTGAATCACAATAGACAATAACAATCAGTGTCCTTGTATGTGTGTTAAAGTTTGACAGTGAGTGGAAATACTAAAGTGCGACAATATTGAATGAATACCTAAATCGATCGAGGTCAACCTAAAGTTCAATAGACAAGCACGAAATAGATGATCGGGAAACCGCATAAAGCAAGAACAACATTGTTTTGTGCAGAATAATATGGTACCATCAATTCATTCATCCTATATTTCCATCATATTATATTCACATATTCACATTTCCGAATGTACATCAAGCGGAATAAATGCATGAAGTTTCTGAAAATTCGCCTCCCCGAAGAGTCCATCAAATCACTGAATCGCTTGGTGACAGTTTGTTACCGAATATCCAGAGAAGTGACTCGAATAAAATTGTACGATGAATGCTTGTAGTCCCACTGCTTTCCTGGCCATCTCATCAAGTCACTAAGTACTTGTAGATTACCGCCATCTCTCAAAAACCTTCAACGTATTACGAAATCGCATACTGAATCAACAGAATCTCGGATTTCAAGATTGAGAAATGAAGCCCCCGATTCTTTGATGATGTCGTCCATAGTTTGAATATAGTATGCCGGTTGAAATTCATCAATTTCATTCAAGAGCTTCAACAGAAAATATGTGCAAATTTTTATAAAACTCTATCGAAATCCCTTACAAAAGGAGAAGCCAACGAAATAAATGATGGTACGGTATTATTCTGAACAAACCACTGTCGTTCTTGCTTTATTCAAATTCATCAGGGGGGAATAAATGCATGTACTTTATTTTCCGATCACCTATTTCACACATGTCTATTGAACTTTAGGTTGACCACTATTTATTTAGTTATTCATTCATATATCTATTCAATGGTGACTCAGTCCAATAAACCAATATTACCACACTTTAGTATTTCCACTAACTGTCAAACTTTAACAGACACACACACGCACACACAAGAAAACTGATTGTTATTGTCTATTGTAATTCATATGTAGATAAGATTGTACAGCTAAGAGAATGAAATCATCGAAAGAGAATTTTCTTCTCCGAATTCTTTGTTTTTATGTCTCAATGGGGATTATTAATTTAATAATAAATTAATTAAAATTGCCCATAGTGTAATCAAAGCAAGATGATTTGGAGATAACCATTGTGGCATCGATAAATTCTTCCTCAGGCTTTATACTTATAAATTCATGAATATTGTAATACATATGGCCATTAAAGACATGTGAAAATTATATCAGAAACTGTATTGAAATCAAAACAACATTTTGAGCGAACAATTGTTTTCGATAACTTCTTCTTCAGGCTCTACCGTTATAAATCCATGAATAATCCATGAGTACATATAGCCAATAAAGGCAAATGAAAATAATATCAGAAACTGTATTGGGGTGCATGGGTAAGTTGAGATGATAATCCGTTAGTTAACGTGGTCAATCAAATGTGTATAGGGTGTATAGTCAGAAAAATGTGATTAAGTGTGAATGAACAATTGGGTGCTGTTTTATAGTCAACAGAATACAAGTGTCATTGGGGTGAGAGAAATGCGATAGACACAAAATACATACAAACACACATTAACAAAGGGGACACTGAATGTGAGGGCTGACCGATAATGTCTAATGATAAAATAAAGAGGCTAAATAGTAAATTGTAATAAGATGTTACAGAGTTGGTAGGCTTAGTGTAAAATCACAAAGGTTGACAAAATTAAGGGTAACAATGAGGTGAAATAAACTGGGTGGAGAAATGTATAATAAAGACATGATATCACAGAATGATAATAATGGTAATAATAATACGGAAAATTATGATCCTGGTGACCTTATAGTGGGCCAGGGTAGACAGAGGGAGTGAATAAGTTTTTTCTGTACACATAAGTCTGATCTTTCTCTATTAATCTCTAAAGCCTCAGCTATGGCTAGGAGGCGTAATCGTGTGCCTTTGGGGAGATTGTTTGGTACTCGATACACAACTGTAAATGACTGGTCTACTTTGATGCGGTGTTCGCTATCCACTAGATGAGACAGAACTGCACTATTTATTGATTTGGTTGCTCTTTTCCCAAGTCAAACAGGAATATGTTCACGAGTGAGTAAAGATAAATTCCTTTGTGTACGACCTATATAACTAGCTCCACAGGAGCAGTTGAATTTATATATACACACTGATGTTGCCATTTTGGGTAATCTATCTTTAATGCACAGTGTCAATATCGAGAAACTGACATGCAGTTTTGCGGCATTAAAAGTTCTTTCAATTGATCTCGTTAATCTACGCTTTAATATATCGCTGGATATATCGCCTTTGAATTGTAAATTTAAGTAAAGCTTTTTCTTACTTACTGTGTCTCGCTTAGTCTTATGTATATTTTCATAGATATACTTCTTTACAAAGTTGGTAGGATAGTCGTTTTGTAACAAGGCGTTTGTAAGATTTCTTATTTCACCTTCAATACAATCTTCGGTGCATATGCGTCTAATTCTATGGCTAAGACAATGGATTAGGTTGCGCCTATATTGTATAGGTATGAAGCTATGGAAGTGGGTGTACTGTCCATTCCACGTCGCTTTCCTATAGATGTTTCTCTTTAAGGTACCGTCTGTTCTTTTTTGTAAGAAGAACATCCAGAAATGGAATGCTACTTTGGAGTTCCTCTTCACAAGTAAATTTAATAGCTGGGTGTACCTTATTGAAGACTTGGAGCAAGTGTTGTTTATCCAAATTATTGTTACAAATGATAAAGATATCGTCAACATATTGACAATAATAAACTGTATTGTTGGGGTACATGTATAATATGGAATGGTAGTTCGTTATTCAATTATGTTCTGAATGAATGTACATATTAAATGTCCAGTTATTCAGAACATAAGACAGAGTGTGAATAGACAAATGGGTGACATACTGGTGTATTTATAGTCAACAGGATATAAGTTTCATTGTGTGGTGGGGTGAGTGAGTCACATTCAATGGTATGCGAGGAAAATGATTACCACGAAATACACGCAAACAAATACCGAAAAATGCGGGAACACTGAATGTAGGTTCAAGCAAGGGCTGACAGATCTCAGGTGTAGTGATAAAATAACGAGGTTAAATTGTGAACCGTAATAATATACTAAAGATATAATTAGCTTAGTGTAAATGACAAAAGGTTGACACATAATAATGGTGATAATGGAGTAAAGTGAACTAGGTGGCCAACTATAAGGTCAGTATGGACATAATCATCCATATTTTCATGTTATATTATGCCTTTCTTATTCTTTTTCATCTGATGAATTATTCTATATAAGTGACATTAATTGTTTTTCCGCTTGACATTTAACCAGTGATTATGATCACATATGTTTTAATTGCATTTCATACTATTATTATTCTTTCAAGTATTCACACCTTTGATTCAATATTAATTAATGAGCTATCACTCCACATTATACATGTGCCCCAACAATACAGTTTCGATGTAATTTTCACATGCTTTTAATGGCTATTTGTTTGATAATGGATTCATGGATTTATAACTGTGGAGTCTGAGGAAGAAGTTATCGAAACCATATTTGTTCGCTTTAAATCATCGTGTATTAATAATAAATAATGGAATGACGTGCTTATGGCTGTATAAACAACAAAAGTGAAGGTTTCCAGAGGTGAATTGTTAACAGTGGCATGACAGAGAGTATGAATACTACAAAGAAGAAAAATGAAACAAATATGATTCTCTGGATATAAGTTCGAGTGGTGACAAATAACCACAGTGATAATAATAATAATAATAATAATAGTAATAATAGTGTTATACAAACACAGTGGCACTATTATTGAGTGAATATCAAGTAATGCTGCTGCTGCTGTTTTCGACATTGAACTTTGTACATATGTGCGGCAGTTTAAATTAATATACGTATAAAGCCTGGGCACTGTGGTTTCATGTTAATTTGTTTATTGAATATACCACACACAATGAAACAATCTTGTTTACCGGATGACAAAGTTTCGAACATAATTCATTGTTCATAATCATAACAATTGTATGCACACAATTTCAAAACTTGATTTTTATAGTTTTCCTTCTTTCTTCCCATTTGTTGTAGGGTTAGTAGAATACTCCAGATGTTCGGGACGGGTGCTGAATCATTTCTATTGGACCTATTCTCAGTTGATTCGATAAATAAGGCTTCAGTTGCCCCAGTCTCTCCCTTCACCCTATTACATTAGATTCACCTTATCCTATACTATCGTATGGTTGTGCCTGTCTGTCTATTTTCGACATAGAACTTTGCACATATGTGCGGCAGTTCAAGTCACCACACTCCATGTAGCATACAAAGGAAGAGAAGAAAGTAGGAGAAATGCATAATATAGACAGTAAACAGAGGTGTGAGACAAAAGTAAAGTGATAACGAAGAACAAAAATGTTTAACTGGAAATCATAAGTCACAAGGAGTGCCCCATTGAGAACGATTTTGAGCCACGTCACCAATTGTTTCCAACCATTGGTTTTTACTGTCCCGAGGACCCCAACCAGTCAGGAAGTCTACACATTTCTACGTGGCTTAGACTAACTGTTGTGGATTTCATTGACTGTTGCCATGTTTTCGTTTGACCGCCGCTAGCTCTTTTCCAGCCTGACCCTATATCAGCTAAAATTGCCCGTCGAGGTATACGTAACACATGTCCTAACCATCTCAGTCGATGTAATTTCACAGTCTCGTCGACTGGTTTCCCCGCCTTACCTAGCACTCGACGCCTAACCTCAATATTGCTCACCTTATTATAGCACTTCACACAGGAGATAAAACACAAGCACCTATGATCAGAGACAGCTAGCCAGCCTTTTCATGTCTTCCGCTCTCGATGGCCAGGTCTCACAGCCATAAAGGAGGACGGAGCGGACTGTTGAGCAGTACACACGCACTTTGGTCGATAGTCGGATATCACGTCTACGCCAGAGACGGCGTAAACTGGCATATGCGAAACTAGCCCTCTGTATCCGTACTGAGATTTCGTTAGAGATCAACCCGTTGGGGCTGATGGTACTTCCCAAGTAAGTGAAGCGGTCAACGTGTTCTACCACTTCACTTCCTATTTTTAATCTAGGGGTCGGTGAAGTCCAATCCTGCAACATCATCTTACATTTTACAGGGGCGAATCGCATGCCAAACATACGAAGATTGTTGCTCAAGGTGTTCAGAAGACTCTGCATTTTGTCAGCGTCCTCGCCTAGAAGGACTATGTCGTCTGCATATTCTAAGTCAACGAGATTATTCCGTGCAAACAAGTCAATCCCTGAGTCTCTGAAGTTAGTTAGGGTTAAGTCCATTAGTACGTCTATGATGAAGTTGAATAGAAATGGGGACAATGGGCATCCTTGACGGACGCTACTAGTCGTCACCACTTCAGATGACAACTCGCCATAAGCCCTCACCTGGCTGCATGAGTACGAGTAGAGTGCCTTAATCAGTGCAATGTATTTTCTCAAGTAATGATGAGTCTGATCTACTTAGAAAGAAAAGAATTGTATGAATGCAGCGACAAATGTGAAAAGAATGTGTAATCCTAAGGACTTAACCAATATAATGAATGGTAAGTGACGACTAAGTGAAAATCGGCGTTACGACAGCATACGAACTAGTTGCTTCAGAAAATGATAATCTAGTTGGCAACTGAATCCCGTCGCTCAGCTATTGGAGGACCAGCGAACTGTCAAGAGGGTACTAGTTCAAAGTCTGCTGTGACCTAGATTTTCGTTTAATCTTCATTCATCACCTGCTACATAATTTGGTTTTCTCCCTGTTCACGTAATGCTTATCAGAAGTGCTATTGTATTCACATAGTCATTTACTCTTCAAGTGTATAAAATGGATTGTTACTTGATAATCCTTACGGTAGGACTACCTTCGTATTTACACTACTTCATTTTGTAGTCTTAAATCTAATATATTCTGTTTGTTTGTTTTTGATCGTTCTGGTAATCATATTTCCCCTCATAATGTACCAGTAAGAATTCACCACTTGAAAGCTTCACCTTCGTTAATTATAAATTTATAAGCACGTCATTCATTTGTTTTATAACGATGGTTTTGATCAACTTTATATTTTATATGCCTTTAAGTGACAAGAAAAATCAACTACCTACTATTCCAACTTCTACGCCAACCATATTTGATTCTACCTACTATAATACTGTTTCTAACAGAATTTCATTTTACTGGTTATTACTGGCTGCGGTATATTAACATTAATAGATTTATAAACTGTGGAGCTTGAAGAAGAAGTTATTGAAAACAGTTATACTCTCCGACTACTCCTTGTACTGAAGAGTATTCAAATTATTAAAAGAAAACTTACTAAATGCTATAGATTTATCGAGAGAAAAAATCCAATCCTTTCACACATTTTCAGTCAAGGACTAGTTAAACATCATAAACTAATTTGTCAGCGTTTTGTTACATCATTTGACTATTTGTGTTTGATACAAGATATCAGTCAACAGTTTGAATTCAAAACAAAAACAGCATAAATAACAACAGGTAATAGACTGAAATCCTATTTTAAAAATAGTACTACTAAAGGCAGTTTATTTAAACAATGCATTTACTTTCAAATATCTTAATAAGTGTTACATTCACACATGAATAATACTAACTTACACATCAAAACTTAAATAGGCTAACACTTGATTTATGTGTCCTTCTGGTATATCGTCAATTTTAGCCAGATAACGATAGAATTCTAACCACTGTTCAAATGGTAGTCTAGCAGCTCCACCTTCAGGATCAGCTGTTAAAAGTTCACATATCAACTTCAAGGTTTCTGATAATGTCTAAAAGAAAATTAAATAAACAAATAAATAAAGTCGGATTGTGTGTGTTTCCTTAAGTTGCAATTCATTGATTAAGATCTTTCATTATCATTAGTATTGTTCGTTTGAATGTTCTCTTATTTATATGTTTTAAACAAGATAAATTTTAAAATAAATTACTTTGTTACGACGGACAAGCTTCTTTGCTGGCTGAGAAGTTGTGATTTTTCCATATGTTGACCCAGTTTAATTCAGTTTAATTCACCAATTTATAGCTCATTTTTCCGAGGGATTTTGATATCATGCAGTCAGTCGGATTTGTTATATTTAGGGCTTAAATTTGTGAGGATTTCATAAGTATAGTATACCATGTATTTTGTCTAATGAGAGTTTTTTTCATCTTATCCGTCATTTTTTCCAGTCTCAGTGTGAGAGATATTTTCAAGTGGTCATCTGATTATAATGTCATGTCCTGGAGGCGCATAACCCAGTATGACTCCATCATAACGCACTTGTAAAAAACACAATGGGAAAAGAGTTGGCCAATCAGATAAACCAACTCATTATATTGTGATTTACAGGATTAGAAGTATTAACATTTCCAAAAGAGGAAACGATATGAACAGAGTAGTGCTAGAATAATGTTTATTACGAAAACTGAATAAGAGATACTGTTTAAAATAGTAAAACAGTAAACACATCTGCACTACAATAGTTAACTTTAAGAAGTTTGCTGAATCTCAAGACATATATAGACCTTCAGTAATCTGCATAGTTCTACAGTATCTGAGTGTTCTGCATGTTACTGCCTCCCATTTTACAGAGATTATCTCGGCTAATGTATATGTTTTTCTTGAAGAGACTTTTGACTTTAATCAGCAGGATGTACTGTAGCTTCATTTCACATGTAAATCCAAACAGCACTGACTAATATAGTTCGTTCTGTTCAGTGTTGTTTGTGAAATAACGTAAAACAAATAAGTAGAGGTAAAAAGAGGCCTTTTCTGCCTTGGTAAACTTCTTTAATTACAAAATATATCAGGTGATACATTTCTTGAAATGTAACGCATAACTTTATTTTTCATTGTGAAATCCACTAGTAAATTACGATGCATTTATTATCTGCATCATGCATTTTTGAAATGTTCCTAAATCTGTACATGTAGGATTGGTTTTGTAAACCTTCTTTTGATCTGATGCGCTTAAAATACCACAAAGTATGTTGATGCGGCGAACCGCTTTCAGCATGCCAAGTGGGTTAAAACAATTCTGGTTCTGTTGTACTTAAATAACACTTTTAATCGAGTCATAAAATAATGAATATGTGTTAAATGACTGTTTCTACTACCTTGCTATGTAAATTTTCCTTGTTATTTGTTTGCTTATCGTAAATACACAGTAGTAATAACTAATTTGGCCGAATATGAAATTCCGACTTCTGTCCTCTCCGTGTAGTTGCCTGATTTACTGGAATTTCACCATTCATGATTCCATTCACAAGTAATTTTTACAGAATATGTACGGTTATTTTTCAGAGTTAATTTAACTGGATCAAATCGAAGATATTTTTAGTGAATACGAGGCCAAATGGTACTAAAGTGAAACGAAATTTAACACTCATAATTCAGATTTAACTCACATCACTTCACATGCTAATGTAAAGTCTTTTACCCAAGCAACCCTACTAATAAAAAGGTTGAAAGTATTTCACAACAGACAATCAAAATAAGTAAAATAGGATTGGTGAAGTATGGTAAAACATTACAAGGCGTTTTATGAATTTTCCTGTGTATATTCAAGAGAAACTGACTCATAGGACATCAGGTACAGGCTTAAGTTGTATAAAGTTTTGAATATAGAATAAATATACAATATTCAAGTATTGGTTTTTTGTAGGAATCTTTTAGTTTGATTGGTTGGAGGATTTTATCATCAGCTGACATGAGTTAGAGGACCTAGGAGTACTACACAGCTGTTTCGTCCTAGTTCGGGACTCTTCACAGTATACAACCACATGGGTTAGAACCCAGGATCTTCTGTTTACAGGGCGAGCTTGTAGACCATTAAGCCACTGGGACCTGACTTAATGCACCAATGGTTCCCTAACTGATTTCAGCTCATGATGCAATCCTCCAACCAAAGAAAATATACGATAATTTATTGTTTTAAGCTTGTCCTCATTTGTTCAAGCACTGAAATATTTTTTTAAAATATTTTATGTGATACGGTTTGTCTGATATGAACAAATATAAAACTAAGCTTAGGTTACAAGGTTTTGATTTAGTTTACCTTTCCAACATCTTTTACCTGTTATAGAACCACAGATGACGTAGAGTTAAAACGACATAGAAAGTTACTTGCGAGGGAGGTAACTCAGATGATGAGGTGGTTAGGCTTCACCAGATGAGACTTTTGTGGTACGTACTGGGCATTAACTTCTAGCAACGAGTTTCAGAATTCTGAACACTGCTGTTAATCTTCACTTGACTATTGTTATTATATTCCCGTTTCCTTGTTGTGGTGTTATTCCATATCTATTCTGTTTTCGTGATGCAGCAATTCGAAATAGAGAGCCTGTGGAAAATGCCTCACATCAGTTGAGTCCTTGCGAAAAAGCTAGGTTCAATACTAGGTTTATATCGCTTTGTTTCCGTTTAAAAAGCTCGATTTATGGTGTCACTCTATATTCGCCAACTGTCCTTGTACTAAATGATTACACCAATATAAATAAATTCTTGTAGCGTTATTTTTTACACCTTTTTTGAAAACAGAAAATATGGATACTTACGGCACATAAATCAGAAGCAGCAATAGCCAAAAACCATCGCCATTCGCAGGAATTTACAAAATTACCAATACGACATATTTCCTGGAATCGCTCAATGGGTAGTGATAAATCCTTCCACTTTTCTTCTACAACAGGTAGTGGAACTACTTTCATGGAAGCTAGCTATAACAACCAAGTAAAATATATAAGGGAAAAATGTTCACAATGCATTTGAGACCTAAATTTTCTAAAGAACATATGAAAAAATGAAGATGTGACAAAGTGTAGAAATAAGGGGAGGAATAAACCAAAGACCAATTTCATGTTCATTAAGTTGTCAGTAAGGTATTTACTTAGTTGAATAAAATACCTTATGAAACACATCATAAAACCTGATTGAAAACTAAGAATGACAGTCATTGAGACTGATAAAAAGAACCGTTTGCAACTTACTCAGTAAAACTGAAGTCACGCACACTACAGTATTAATGACTAGTGAATGTATTTTCCTTTCATATAACATTAAACGCGGTTACCCATTAATAACTTTCAACAAAGGATTTTTTTAGCTCATGGAATATGAATCAAAATTCACTGCAAAGTTTGGAATTTTTCAAAGTTCACTTTTAAAAAACACTAGCGTGGGTAGATTTAATCACTGTGAAATGTCAAAGTAGCTTCTAAATATTATAATTGCTACCTTTTTGATACTTTTCGAATGGATAAGTGAATTCAAATCCACTTCTTCAGTGATTACTGAAGTTTAGTGAAATTAATAATTGGAACACTATATGCATGTGAAATACACATTCTAGAAGAAACAGTGATTTTAAGTCAAGAGTAAAACATCAATCAGTTACGTGAATTCAGTGATTATCAAAAATACTTTTATTCCTACATTATAATTGAAAGTAAATGCGTATATACTGTGTGAACTGATGGATGACAAATAATAAATTCAGAATTATTTAAGTCCTGTTTGTTGGAAGTCAATGAGTGATAGATAAAAGCCTATTACATAGTAATTTGATTGCTAAATATTTAAAAACTCACCTGATTATTTAAAATTCTGAGTGTGCCTGGCGTGAGACCTGTGTCTGTTTTTTGTGTGCTGATAGGAACTTCTAAACGTTCTTTAACAGGCGGCACTTCGCTTTGTGCCATTGCTTTGAAATAACTATCACAAAAAATATGAGAAATAAAAATTTTCATTACGCGTAAGACCACTTGAGAACATCTTTTGGTTGTGTCCGAATGGCTGCCTTCGTAAATTGTTTTAAAATATCCGGTAGAGCAGGAGGTATGGGGATTTGTTCGTGACAGTAATAAGGATCATTAGAAATAGGCATTAAAATTGAATTTATGACTAACTGTGAGGTCATAGAAACTGGTAATTCAGCAGATTATAACAAAAGTTCTGTGCAAAATATTTATGATGAGCTTGGGTAGCCTTATTATTTGTGGCAGTCTTCGTTTTCAGTGCTGAAGAAATGTTTCATATATTTGACTTATATCATGATGGTTAACCTGACTGTTGCCATGTTTTATCTATGGTTATATACGCCAACTCATGTCGCTAGTTGAGAGGATAAATCTTAGGTTTTCCTTCTATTCTATACAACAGATGAAAGGCAGAATAAGTACTAGGCAAAGTAGCCAAATTAATCCCACAGCTTCTATGATTACAAATGTCATTTTTAGTTTATTGTGTTCATCGAATTATTGTTAGTTGAAAGTGTGATCTTTAGCAAACGTTCTGTGAGACTGTATCATCATATCCAAGTAACAAACACCCTCTTCAGATATTGGATCGAAATTCCTGCTAAAATAAGACTAATCCACAGTTAACTAACGACTTAGGTTGATTCATTCACCGCTGTTTATACAGTAATTTGATTGCGACCTAACTAACTGACCTAAAGTTAGTGATACTATAAATTTTCAAGCTGTATTAGTTATTGCACTCATGGAAATTAGCGAGTTGTCTCTTGAGTTAAAACTGGGTATAAGACGGTTGGAAAAAGCCTAACGGTTTGCCTGGGATAGTTTAAGTAGATGGAACAATGTCGAGGGTTGCGCAATATAACCTGCATACGAGTGAAAGTGTTAATCCTCCAACTCCCAAAGTACTTGGTCCGCTAAGACAAGAGACATTTGAAAACAGCAGATTTATCTTCTGAAGTACGAGATATATTTCGGGATTAGAAACGTGGAGTGATGTTGATTGTTGAGATTCATGCACGGCAGTCTGAACATAAAACGACAGTGTGCTGAAAGATGTGAATGCTTGACGACTTCCCTTCAGCTTGACGAGCCAACTGAAACAGTGAAAGTCACCATCCACTGCTGAATGATCGAAGCTGCAGGCTGACAACTGTGGGGGATTATCTACATAGTTGACAGCATGCAAAGAGCAGGCTGTCTCTGGAGCATAAATAGATCTGAGGAGTAAATTCAACAATGTAGATTGGAGTAATGAGGGATTACTCAACATAAAGCTTACTAGCAGTAATGGCGAAAATTTCAGCAGCATGTGCCTAGTCATGTTCATCAGGAGACTTTTCATTCGAGCAGTTAAATGTATGACTTTATAACGATCAGTGCACTGGCAGTCTGCAAACTGTCTGCACTTTCAAATCCCCTCTAGACAGATAACTCAGATCACGTCGATAAATCCTAATCAATGGGTAAAATGACTGTCCGCCTAGGGCACTGGACGATACCATGATATACCCGATATATACAAACTCCAATTTGGTTACTATGGAACTCTTGACAAATCTGTCTACACCACTATCGTCAACTCCGGACCAATGTTTTAGGTATACACTGCCTGCTTAGAAAAGGCGTGATAAAGAACGATAATGAGGTTGGCAGAATTTGGTTTTAGATGTAGTGGTGAAAAATTGAAGGAAAAAGGTCTTAAAATACCCATACTTTCCTGGACCGTAAGGGACTTAATCACTTCTTACTAATATAAAGGTGCCTTTCGCAAACTTGGTGTAATCATTAATGAAATAGCTAAGCAAAGAGCTGAGTTTGCGTTTGTTTTCGAAACGAGTTCGTGGCGGTCTTCGTGGATTTTCTGCAACTGTGGCCACCGCATACCAGAGAAGCGCTTCAAGAAAGTGATTGTTGACAATGCAGCAGTGCAATCGTACTGAAAAGTCGGGATGCTATCAAGTGGAAACTTTCTTTCATTCATTTAGTATTCCTGACGAGCTCCGTCATCCAACTAGTCACTTAGTTGCCTCGCAATTTTACCTTACTATTACCCGTAACTGTTCAACAGTTCTCTTTGTCATTTCCCATCCACTGATTTTATTTGTCCTTGTCAGTAAAAGTGCAACCAATCCTTGAAGTTTGACGTGCACTTCTAGTTCTAACACGAAAATCCGTTTTTCACAGTTTTCCAGTTCAAGACGCTGATTTCCCAAGGCAATGAATGCTTTTTTCATTAATTCTACAGTGAACGTTTTTGCGGTATGTCCAGTTATCTCAGACCAGTAGTACAGCTTTTGGTGCTGCTGTTCAAGCAGCATCCTCCTAATTCAATCAGTTACTTGGCCGTGAAGTTAAGGAGCGTAAAAGTTTACGACGAAGCCAACATTCTTTTTCACATGATTCATCACTGTCTTTTATAATAATAATAATTTATATTTTCATATAAACATAAATTTACATGAAAATGCATGCCATTTTTACAGGCACGATCAAGTATGATATAATGACAAATAGTAGATTGTCTACAAGTTAATAATGTTTGAACAGCTAAATATTTGATATATATATAAATACACTCATTGTCTGACCCATGTCGTATCATTATTGAATTTCATTAAGCGAATATCCGCTGTGTTCATTTTGCTGTTAGCTACTGGATGCTTTGTTGTGGTGATAGCCCCACCCAAGGGGCCCAAAGTCAGTCCATCATGGGTAATAATCTTCACATTTCAGCAAGTAATTACTGCTCTATCATTCTTTCTGGGCTCCGTCCCTCAATTAGCAGGACGCACGACACGTGTGTAGTCTAATAATTGGTATTAGGAACTACACTTTTGGAAGCAAGTTTTTCTTTCAGCTGACGCACTTCCCGTACAATAAGAGGGTGCCGAACCTTATTGTGGGTTTGAATATAATTATTGGCATCCCTAGTATATTTGCATATTGTGGCCTGAATACAGGCTTAAATAGCGGATTACTGCGAAATTTAACGAGCGAACAGTCGATGTTAGTTGGAAAAGGCAGGAAGGCGGAAACTATGACACCAGGAAACCACTTAGTTAGGCTGCTTGTATACGTTCGAGGTCGCTTCCAATTGGTTTCAACTAGATGTGACGGTTACGTTGGATGTGTGCCTAACAATACTGCTAGTGTTAGTCGCACTGCTTCATGACTCTCTAGCATGGCTTCACCTGGTGGCCAGATTGCTTTTAACACCGCCCCGGCTAGCTAAGGGAGAACATAAAACATACGGCTGGTGAAGAATATATTTTTTGACTACAATTTGAAGAGACTGTACTAGTAGATAATCACACCAGGATGGAGGTGCTAAGCTCTTGTCCCTTAAAAATTGTCTTGACCACCATGTCTTTCACTCCGCACGGATAAACAAAGTGACCATTGACGGTGAAACGGCTGAGGTTCATTTGAGTTGGTGAACTCCTTTGATTTTCTACGTGAAATCAGCCAGTTCTAAGCAATATGCCACTGACTAAAACATTTCATCTCTCCGGTCTGGCAGTGGAACATGGGAAATACGCCTAAAACCATACTTGATTACGCTTTTATTCCTACTAGCCCCACGAACACCGTAGCTTGTGTTGTAGGTGGTCAAAATATTGTCGGATGACTGTGTTCACTAGAGGGTATAATCCTAAAAGTGCATAACAGAACAGTGAGACCCCAAGAGAAGACTTAGTCAACCTGTGGTGAGAGCTGGCTGCTAGCCAAAGTTGGTAGACAGTGATTGACGTCAATGTTTATGTTCCCAATATTGGTGGTGAGAAAATGAGAACAAAGGCTTTGCGTAGGCGGATACAGTTAACATATAGATGAACTGACACAGCCACAAGAGATGCAAGGTTAACTTTGTGTGAGTAACAACCAATCAAAAGACTGTATTTCCTACTAATAATAATCTACAAATAATGTGCATTAAAATCTATAAATATGTGTTGATTTTCCTTATTAAATGATTTGTTGCCTGGTCCTTGTCTTCTGTTGTTACAAACCGACCTAAAAGCTCCTTGGGGAATTGTAGTGTACATTGAACCTTTGAACTTTTGTTTGAACTCACTCACCCGACCTTCGGCACCTTGACCTTGGAGGCCTTTTTCGCAGCTTTTCCGGACACAACGACTTTTGTTGGCATTCCGAGTATAGAATGCTTTCTTCTTTCCTTTCGCAATATGTTTTAAAATGATCATCACTATCTTCAAACTTTCTTGTCCATTCACTGTTACTGTACAAAGCCTTGCTATTTTTATACATCGAAGTTTGCTGATTTCCCACTAACCTTCTAAGGGGGTGATAACCTAGAGTGTACACTGACCCTGTGAACTTTTGTTTGAACTCACTCACCCGGCCTTTGGCACTTCTTCCTCTTTCGATTCGTGAATCTCCTGTACGTTTTTTGTTCGTTCTCTCTTTGTGCCTTCATCCAGTGCACTTTCCGAGCCTACCACAGTCAAGACTGCAGATAAGTGTATGACCTCTTATTTTTATCAAATTTCATATCTCTTTTGTGTGGATACAACTCTGTTCCAGTCACGCTTGCCATCTCAAGTCTTTTTACCTGGATTCCATTCGTTTGTATTTGCACATTAGACAGGGTACAACTAAGGTCATAAAGCGGTGAAGAAGTTTTGTAAGAGTGGTTATTTTGGGTCTAAGTTAAGCCAAGCCTAACTCTTGCAGAATCATGGGAAACTAAAGATTGAGGGCGAAACACTGGATAATCAGACAAGCCATCTCATTCGCCGTGGCATACCGGAGATAGCCATTTCCTTCTACAATAATAGGAATTGCTCGAACGGCAGCATCGAGTTAATATTTGCAGTGAACTAGGGGTAAACTCCTCCGTCGTGAAGTAACCGCGCACATCTCATTAAGTTCTGGCAAAAAATGTGGTAATGTTTTGTTATTCCCCACGGTCTAGTGATACATATATATATATACATAGGTGTCCTGCTAGATGGAACTGAATGGGTTTGGTCTCTTGGCCGCCTGTAGACTTGTATACCGCACTTAGTAAAGACCGGTCAACTGATCACGAATAATTACAGCGAGAATTCAGCTCCTTGAAGAAATGAAATAAGGTGCTTTGATAGAGATTTTTTTACAAAGGAAAGATTTGTTAGAATAGACTGTAAAGCCAAATTCGAACTCAAGGGAAGCAGCGAACATAGGTGTCAGTGAGTCCACATAGTTCACTTCCACCACTGAGGTCTCATACGGAAAAGGAAGAGAGTCATGGTGATAGAAGCATCTCGATAATACTGCTAAACTGAAACATCGACCGAAAGCATATTGGATCCATTTCACATCAACTACATGATAGTCCTAGTCGGCCAGGTGACAGTCAACCAAAATACAACCTAAGTTTGCAGCAGCCTTTGGAAACTGGTTTTGGAACTATGAAAAGAAGGGTTTCGCAGGGTATTGTGTGGCCTTTTCCAACGATTCGTAGACTCGAAGAAACTCCCTAAGGGGTGGAAGACAGACGAAATGCCACAAATTGTTGGCCTGTAGTATCGATCCCAGTATTTTCAATGGTTTGGGGAAGTTTGGCTGACAAATACATCAGAAAACGCCTGGACATGAAAAACTCACATTGTGTAGCACAATATGGCTGGGGGAAATGTCGGATTTGTTTGCAAACTTATGACTGGCTTGGAATGACTGTACATCATATATCATTTGGCAAGAGTAAAGAATGGATACCACGACCAAATAACATTGAGCCAATCAGATCGCCGAGCATTAGGGATGAATGCTTTTTATTATCATAGTCACAACCATCCCCACCGATTCAGGGTGAGGGTTATGGCTGAGGTCAAAGTGAAACTGCAGCCAAGATTATGTACAGCATCCATCTGAAACGCTGAGCAATGTGACTGTTGTCGTCAGGCTGTAATCATTATGAAGTCAATTATTCATTGGGATTGATGGATCTTATAACTGGCACTCATAAAGATCCTGTCGAAGGATTTTGTGCATATCTAAAGTGCGGATTTGAATGGTACATTTCTGTAATCACTCTTATGGAAAGCTGGTGCCTCTCGCTGAGGCGTATTAGATGCATATACCCTACGTGATTCATTTTTATCACATGCGTATCCAGTGAATATATTTTTATACTATATATGCCACTTTCTACCTTTCACGCCTTTGGAAGTATATGACTGATTAAAGTCGTATAGAGTACGAAAGACATCTAGTGCTGAACTGTGTACACTTCGCAGAAAGACCGTATTTAAAGTGTGACTAAAATTAATACCGTAGCTGAAAAGCAGTACGGGAAAGGCAACAGAGTCAGACGCAGCAAAGGTTGAAGACTCTGGATGCTTTTTAGCGTCTCCTTGTCCGATCGTACCACCCAGGAGTTTAGCAAGTCTATCGCCACTAAAGGCCCCTAAGAGCGGTAGAGGACGCAGTGGTTCTCGAAATATTGTCTGAACTGAACCCAGGTAAATCACCTGGGCAAGTTAGACTCCACTCTAGACTGTTAATCTCCTTGGCAGGCATGGTATGCATTCCACTTATGGAGAATTTTAGTGGCCCTGACCCATGCTAGACTACTCAGGGACTTGAAGTATGCAATCGTAAACCGTATCTTCAAAGAGGGAAACAGGCAACTGGTATCTAACTACCAGCCTGTAAGTCTGACACACATTATAGCAAAGGTATTAGAAACAATCATAAGGGATCAGTTATTAGCCCATATGGAGAAACATGACTTACTGGCGGTAAACAGCATAGATTCCAACCAAGACGATCCAGGCTAACAAAATTACTGTTACCTAGAAAAGGTTGCGTAGAAACAGAGGTGTTAAACCTGCTACCACACATTGTTTTTGTCGACTCCAGCAAAGCTTTCCATAAGGTGTCCCACTTAGATCTCCTTAGTAATTTAAAAGCTTTTGTGTTAGACTTTCGCCCGTGTTTCTGGGACTACCTGATAGGTAGGAGGCTAAAGGTAAGGCCTAATAGTGTACTGCCAAGGTGGAAAACGGTAGTGGAAGGAGCACTTCAGGGAACTGCACTAGGACTTTTGTTATTCCTATTGTACGTAAATGAACTACAGAAAATTCCTACCTGATCTTCACTACTATTTGCTGATGACTTCAAGATCTGGAGAACTGTTAACACTAACGATGATAGGTCGGTCCTACAAGGTGGTCTAGATAAATAACTGAATGGTCGAACATCTGGAGTCCGGGAAACTTATTCCAAGAGCAGCGTGGTCACACACTTAGGTTAGACATCTTGCACGTAGTACTCCCTAGGGGACACGGAACTGCCAGATAATAACAGACAAAAAGACTCAGGAATTATTGTCAGCCATGATTTAATAATAGCTGCATATTGTGGTGTTTCTGAAGCTGAGGCTTTTCGAATGCTGCGAGCACTTCAGCGTGCTCTCAAACAGTTAAATTAGTCAATGTTCAGAGTACTACAGGAGACATCTGTCAGGATTCATCTAGAATACTGCATATAGGCGGTGAGTTCATGTTTCAAGAAGGAAGCACATATCCTGGAAAAGTATATAGGGTAGGAAACAAATTATTCACTGGTATCTTACATCTTTTCTGTGAGAAGTGTATGGAACATTTCAATCTCTTCGGATTATCTCACCGAAGGAGGAGAGGTGACCTAATTTAAGCATGTTGTATAATAAAGGGTGATTTGGGGATGGGGCTTTCTAGCCTCTTATTTCCCTCCGAGATACATTTACTGGATCCCATAGAAAAGGTGTTCAAGTGGCAGACGAACAAAATAAGTGTGGAATTTAGCTTCTCTCAGAGAATGGTCAACGACTGGAACTCTTTAACTTATTCAGTAGTATCAGTCCAGTCAGTGAACGCCTTCAGAGATGAATTAGATCCACGCAGAGGTATTTATTGCAAGTATTAACATAGGCCACAAGAACCTAATACCTATGTTATGTGAATCTGAATCTGAACGAATTGCTGATTCAAGGTCATTTGACTAAGGTAACAGCTTTACACTGTTACCCATCAGCTTTTATGTTTTCTATATCAATGCTAGGTGTTTCGCGAAGTCGTGTTATGCCCTGAAAGTGCTACAGATTATAAGCAGCAACACAGTCTTCCAAGGAGTACTGCATTTCTAAGCAAAACCCTCACAGCGTTTGATTGTAGTTTCTGTTGGCGCTAAGTTGAAAGGTTTGCGTTTTGATTATTATAAAAAGTTTTATGTTGTCAGCTATATTGGTTAAGTTACAACCTTCTCCAGCTGCCCTTTATTGGGATTGGCCTGCATTTATAAATATATTTTTTTAAACTGGGATTTCCTTGCGCAAAGGATTGTGTTTACTCACTAGTCGAAGTGATCACAAGCCAGTTGGCACTTGCCATGTATTGCAGGTCACTAGACGATCAATGAAATGAAGAAAACACGGACTTACAAAACTCGACTCATCTATGGCCTGTGTCTTATTAGTGGCAACATAACTTGCAGGTTGGCTGCAATTCTTCCATTGTTGATATGTCTGCAGATCTGTGCATTTAATCTTTTATTAATTACTTCTACTCATCTTAGTTTTCAAGTCACTACGTCGGCACTGTTGTGTGACTTTCTGGTGGACACCTTTTACGATGCGAGAAATTCAACAACCCTGAGTGCTAGACCCCATGCCTAAGTGGATGTTTTTATGAAAAAAAATTGTATAGGACACGGTGTGTTTATCAACAAATGCCAGTTGCTCATCCTTAGCGCTAGTAAAATTCAGTGACTACATGCACATTCGCGTTTTTTACCCCCAGTTATTACCGATTTGTGGGATATAATTTCATCAAAAAGTCCGAATCAGTGTGGATGTATTATTTCAATATCCAATATCGTTTTTACGAGCTAGTATAAACCAATTTGATTTCTTTGTGCTCGCCTCTTGATTGTGATGTAGAGGTTCCTGATCTTCGGTAAACGTCTGCGTAGCTCGTCCCGCCACTCGACTGCCGTAGCTTTGGTTGACTCCTAAAGGAGTAGTGCAGGGGTTAATTATGTGGTTTGTAGTATGAGGTGTGTTAAGACTGTTACTACTGTGAATGGAGTTGATCCTTTCACCAGTTGATCCTTCGGTATCGTCGTCAATAGAAAAGAGATAATAATAATAATAATAATAATAATAATAGATATAATTAGTGAAGGTATTCAGACTAACAGACAGAAAAAGAATAAGAAAACGTAACAACAGTCAGTCAACCGGTATATATATATATATATATATATATATACCAGTAATAATGATAATAATAATAGGTGTAGTTAAAGCTGTCAGGAGTAAGACGGAAGAGAATGTAAAGAAATAAAACGACCAGTTTAATTGTCTACCTTTGAATGGTGTATGCGATTTTAAGGGGATAGGCCATTTGGATGCAGTCCTTGTGTCGCTGCATGGTTGTCCAGCCTTCGCTTAAAGGCGTCCACAGATGGTGCCATAGCTACATCTGCCGGTAAGGAATTCCAGGGACGGCAAACCCGCAGGGAAAAGAAGTGGGGGCGCACCCGGGTCCTTGCCCTCTGATGAGCTGTCCTTCTAGGATTTCCACGAGGGAGCCTATACCTACTCAATGGCAGAACACCTTTGTTTGGGTGATTCTGATCATTTATTATTTTGTAGGCAGTAATTAAATCCCCCCTAAGACGACGGTAACTAAGTGTGAATAGGTCTAATTTCTTCAGCCTTTCATCATATGGTTTATTTCGGAGACCAACCACTCCTTTTGTCGCCCGTCGTTGGACTCTTTCCAAGAGGTTGGCGTCTCTTCTAAGCAGTGGGGGTGCAATGATATTATGCACTTCAAGATGCGGTCTGACGTATGTTTTATACAACCTTAGAAAGAGCTCAGGAGTGAGTGCACCTAATTGTCTATGTGTAAAGTGTATGACCGCATATGCCCTCGCTACATCCCCCGTGTAATTTACGCTTGTGTCCATTATTGCTACTAAAGTTTCTGCATTATTTCCAAATTAAATCCATTGATCTTAATGGATAAATGAAAGGTTACTGTTATTTTTTGGAAACCGAACATTACTGTCGAAGTCATTAGCATATGAAAGTTAGGTTGAGCGACTAAATTACTTGAAGTCTAACTGACTGACTGGAAAATTCCTCGAAAGTGCGTCACACACTTCAAAACTTAGTAAAAAGATTAAATGTAATGTAACCACAATAAATAAAGACATCTGATAAAATACAGTTGAATGAGGACTAGTAAGTATTTTCATAATGTAGATATGTACACCATTGAGGACAATTTTGAGCCATTGATTCTTAACTTCGCATCCAGACACATCATTCCGTGTTAATGTTACTTTTATAATAATTGGGGAATTTTTAAAAATATTTTTCTTGAAGTTATTTGCTTGATAAATAGTGCTACTTGTACGGTCACAGAAAGATAGAACACAACAAGCGAATATGTATTCACCAATATGTTAACTAGTATACAGTAGTATAATCAAAGTGATTTGAAAAGGATAGAACCAATCAATAAACTAAGTATCAATCCCATATCATTAATTATGCATTGTCTGGAAAAGATGAAATCGATTGCTCCATTATAGATAAGATTTTATTTTAAGAAATCAGTGTTATACTCACTCAGTTAGGATTGGCTCTGTGGGCTAAAAGACCCGGTGGACCCAACTAAACAAAGTCAAATAATATGACTTACAAAATACCTTGCAATGACTGTGATTTATGCTAACTGCATAGGTCAAACTAGTAGGTCGGGGGTAGTCAGATTGTCAGAACATAAGAATTTAGCTAAGGTAAGAATGGCTGACCCCGAGAAGATAAGTAATTTAGAAAAAGCTCAGCGATTGCACTGCATGCATTAAAACACAATAGGATGGGAGAGGGTTAAAATTTCAAGAAGTAGTGCAGGTCGGTGAAGAGAAAGGTTCATTAATGCGTCATTGTTCATGGAGTCTACACCCAACACAACACATGCAAAAGAAATGACTCAACGCAAATGCCAGAGATATGAAAGATATTATTACCACCAGTCAGTGAAATCAGAGGAGGATAATAAATAATCTTAAAATTCTATTTCATTTCACATACATTATAACATTCTAACAAGTTACTTATTTTGACTATAAAAACATCTTGTTTCCCATCTGGTTGTACTTTATTGATAACACTAATATTATTTCTGAATGTACATCATCTAATATTGATTTTTATTCAGATGTTTAATCAATTTCACTCATGTATATAAATGAAGGAGAAAAGTTGTGTGAGCAACTTGATATGATTATGAGTGGCAATAATTTATCCTTGAAACGTCATCAGTTAATATAACTGTACAACACTGTGATTTATCAAAATAAAATCTTATCTATAATGGAGTTATACTCTACCGCAGTGCCAAAGTTTTATACTTATATAAAATCAATCGACATGCCAAATGTAGATCCTCATTTGGAAAATATTTTATTCAAGTGTCATTTTCCTGTGTATTACACCATGATTTATTTTAGTGCAAACCTTTTCAAGTCTTATCTCCACTTTTAGAAAACGGTGCTAATTGGATTTTGAGGGCTGAATTAACTATAATGTGAAATAGCAGTGTTCTGTAGAAATTCTTCTGGTGCCTAAAAGTTGAGTAGCTTTTTATGTAGATGTTACTAAACACTAAACTGAGGAAAATAAGTTTCGCTATGTTAGAAACCTAATTTAACTCACCATTAGATAGTTGACCACTGGGTTTTAGAAAAAGCTACTGAATGGGAACTTTAATCTATTTGTTGAAGTGGCATCTTCTAACAGAAATGTCAAATTATTCGTTGCGTCGATCTGGCCGTTTATTTCTACAAAATGTTGTAGACCTAAAAAACATTAATACGTATTTGTAGTGACTAGCAAAGATTGTAGCGGTCAACCGGTTATGTGCCTTAAATTCACTATTCCTTCTACCTGTGACTTGGCATATGTAAGCTGTCGATGCACACTGAATGATCACTACAGAATAAAAGTAATACACGTTCGCTAGTTACAATAAATTCGTAAGATTTCTTTGTTTCAACACTTTTGTTTGTTAATTTCGTTTTAAGCATGAACTGCTAGGTTATCATCAAAAGGCGATAAGTTGGAAACTAGTTTAGAATTACGGTGTAAGAGGTAAGGGCCTTCCGAAATTAACCTATGGTCCCTTTAGTCAGGGCGAGTGTGTCTATATTTTCTTTTTACTAAATAAAAATTTTTAGATGTGGCGTTATGCGAACCATGTTCAGATTTATTGGTTTCTGAAATTTGGACGTAAGGTGTATTACTGTAAAAATCGTTATAAAAATTTCGTTTCCCACTAACAGTGAGGTAAAGCTATGTTTTTATTGACGTTTCACTGTCTAGTGCAGCATCTTACATTTAACTGCGGCAAATCGCATGCTGAACAGTTTATTCAAAAGATCCTCCATTTTGACTGCATTTTCATCGGCGAGGGATGTATAATCAATGAGATTGTTTCTTGGTAATAGGTCAGTCTGTGAGTTGCTAAATTTGGTCACATCGATTAGCACATCTATGATGAAATTAAACAAGTAGGGACATTGGGCGTCCTTGATGAATAACACTGGTCGCCTTTACTTCATACGACAACTCTATAAGATCTTACGTAGCTGCATGAGTTCGAGTAGAGTACCTAAATCGATATCATATACTTTTCTGCCACTCGCTTCACGACCAGACATTACCATAAGACCTGTCTATCGATGGAGTCAAATGCTGCCCATATCAATTATTGGATGCCGGTGAGTATGGCTGTTTCAGAATTTATCGAAGAGTGGACATATGATCAATAAACCTTCGTCCAGGCTTAAAGCCTGGCTAGTCTTTTCGAGTTTGTTTCACACCAGCACTGCTTGGTCTACGGAAGATTAGTGACCCTGGGATTTTGTATACACGCTTAGTCAAACTGATCCCCTTATGATTATCACAGCAAAATTCCTCTTTACCAGCTGGGACAATCAATGATTTTCACTAATTTATCTCAGATTCCAGCACACTACACACTATCCTAGCTAATTACCATTACTCTTAAACTCCACTGTAGTTACGCCATCACTGCTTTACCCCGTTTTAGATTTTAGACAGCTTTCCCAACCTTAGTTAAAGTTGGAAGATCGATATATGCGTCCCACTCAAGTAGATGTTGGATGCTGGCAGAATCCAGCGTATCTCTATGCCAGTTAAGTTTCTCTTCACAGTGTTGTCATTGGCGTTCTAATTGTTTATCGTGGGAGGTAATTAAAGTATTATCCTCTGAAATCGTTTCAATTGCCATAGGTCTTTTTACCGCCTTTTTCCTTAATGAGTCTGGATAATTGTCTAGTGTTGCCTAACTGGTATGCTCTTTCCATCTATTTCTCTTCATCTTCGTTGTACAGCTTGCATTTGAGCAGTTTTCGATCCTCGTCATGCTGGAAATAATTTTTAGGCATCATTGTTTGTATCATCTGAACAGTTACTCCCTCCAAACCAACTTGTAAAACAAGTCAGTGTGTAACTTTACGGGTGACTGGGGCTTTATGTCATCTACAAACAACAACATTTAAGACATAAGCGCCATCCTCAATTTATTCACTTAAAGCAATACTAGAAGTTACAAGACTGATCCTAAAAAAAACTTATTACAAATGTGCGAGAGCATATTGATTTTTAATCCTTCACGTTCCCGGTGGAACATAGGTCTTGAAGTGTTTATTTTTAAAGGATGATGTTGCTAGCCTCCTCTTTACCAGTTTAGCGAGGTAAAGAAGTGCATCGTCCGGGGATCGAACCCCGGACCATGTGCATGGTTGGCGAGCATCCTAACCACTGTGCCACCGACGCGAGAGCGCATGGTGTCTAACAATAGAAAGGTTTATTAAGATCTCGATCAACAAGAGTGGGTCCTTAGGAGTTTATCTCAAACAGGTGTTTGGAGTAAAAAAGTTTTTCCATTTTATGTCATGTAAGCGGTTCATAAAATTCGGAGTAAAATATAAAGTTAAAAATCCTCGTTTTTCATGTAACAAAAGTCTTTTCGATAATTTAGCGAATCTTCGAAGATTAGATTGTGTATTTCAGTAATTGTATTGTTTTCCGAATTTAGAAAGCACTGTAAATGCATGAACTGTTGTTAGATAGTTAGAGGCATTCCACAGAAAGCCTTGGACATAAGTCCTGTGCTTGTTGGCATTCGTCAGCAAGGCGTATCTACAGTCTTGAAGGAACTCATGTCCCTTCTGAGATTCGAACCCGTGTAACTCAGTGCTACAGTCAGAGACGTTACAATCAGGCTATTTGGGCTAGAATATCTGACCAGAGTCAACAGCTACGAAACCTAGGTCAAAGGCTTTCTGCCAATTCCCTCCAACCATCTAATAAAAACAACAAAAGCTCAGAGTGCACTGTGATTGCCGGTCACCTAGCATGCTAGCCACATTACAAACTGGACTGATAGAATTCAATCTGCATTAAATGATGGACTAAACTCATGAAATTAGTTACTATCTAGTGTCCGATGAAATTAAAAATACAGGAACGCAATACACTTGTTTCATTCTAAGAGATTGAATAATCCATGGTCAACTATGTGTTAAAAGAAATATCCAGCTACAGTGTGAACTACACATACACTACCAGTTATTTTCCTATTATCTATGTAGGTTGTGAATGAAGTCATCTACAATCAAAGGGATGGAGTCGCCATGGGGTCTCCTTTAGGACCGCTCTTAGCGAATGTCTTAATGGCAAGCTTAGAGGACGGCCCACTAAAGGAAACCATCGAGTGTGTTTATGTATTAAAGATATATAGATGATACCTTCATTGTCTGTGAGGAAAACTCTTCAACTGCCGAACTTCTTGGAATATTTAATGGTTCTCACCCATCTTTGCTTTTCACGGTCGAAGAAGAGTCGAATTCCTCGTTTCACTTCCTTGACGTTAAGCTAGATAGAAGAGAGAATGGAATGCTGTTAAGGTTGATTTACCGAAAGCCAACATTCACAGGGCAGTACACTAACTTCAACAGTTGGGTACCTTTAGGGAAAAAGAGAAATCTTATTCATTCCTTATGCTCCAGAATTCATAAAATCTGCTCTATAGAGACAATCGGTAGAGAACTAAGTAACCTTCGATCAAATCTCCTCAACAATGGATATCCTACGAGGTTTATTGAACGTAACATCAAGAAAGAATCCGCCCCTAGACAAATCACAGTGCCAAAGAAAAAACTTTATGAGTCTTGCATTCAAAGGTGACACCATTTCTGAATTGATTAAAAATCGTTTATCTAAATGTATTAAACGCTCTTTTCATGCAGCTGACTTGCAACTAGTTTTTACCAGCCGAAATATGATTAGACAATGCGTCAAGGATAGATTACCGCTTATGTCCACATCTATGTGCATTTACTCTTTTACCTGCTCCTGTGGAGCTGATTATATTGGACGTTGTAAGCGTACTCTCCGAAAACGTGTAGCTGAACACTATCCGGTTTGGTTAATGAAAGGCGAACGTAGAACTGCGAAGTCGTCTATTTGTGATCACCTGTTAGAGTCTGGTCATTCAGCCCCACGTGATTCATCCTTCAAGGTTATCTACATGGCAAAATCGAATCGCTCCAAAAGTTTACGTTTTCTTCACTTATGCATAGCCGAAGCTTTAGCTATACATGAACAAAAACCTAAATTATGTGTTCAAAAACGTTATGTCAAACCCCTTTCTTTACCTTGGTCATAGTAATGTTCTTTCTAGTTTTTATTTTATTTTACCACTTGAATTCATTCCACTTCACTTCACATCTTCATTCTTATCGTAGTCGTACTCCTAATTTTTGAAATTTTTAGACAACGCTTGAAATTAAAAAAAAATTTGATATCAATTCACTTATAAAACAATCTTTATTAATTTTGTAATTCATCCACTTCAACTCTACCCCTTATAACACTTTAATTATCGTTATTTTTATCACATGTATATGCATATTGACTGAGCAATTATTTAGTGCCACCTTTTCTGTAATATAAATACGACTGTACAGCTTGAAAATGAAGTCGTTGAAAAGAAATTTCTTCGCTGAACAAAAAACTGTTTTTACTTATCAATAAATGGGTATTTTTCGTGATTTACTATCTATTTACCTAAATCCTTTTTTATGTAGAATACAGTTTATATGAACGTATCATTTGTTGGAAGTAAAATGATTCAGTGGATTTCAGCCCTGCCTGAAAAGCATGAATTACCATGACTTCCTTAAAGTTTATCATATCTTATTAAACTATAGTAAAATCTGAGTTATCTTTTTATTTTCCTGTGAGATTATTTTATACCCTGTCATTTTCACTGATATAGTCTTTCCTTTTATTATGATTTAATACACAGGTTACAATCCAGAAGACAGACCTACTAGCCTTATTCTAAAATGGCAGAAAAACGTTCTGCACGACAACGTAAAGTTCAAAATTATTCTCTCTTAGCTGACGAAAGTGATGATGAATTCTTTTATGATGAGGAACCAGTCAAACATAAGAAGTACAATAATGATGATGATGATGATGACATAGTAGAAAAGTCAACCAGTAAATCAACTAAAACTAAAAAGAAAACAGCAAAGGAAAAATCAGTGAAAAAACCACCCGAGGCAACTCCTGCATCAAAAGAGAATCAACTTCCTAAAACTGTTAATGAAATAAAGCCGACTAATTTAAGTCCTGCAGTGCTGCCTCACTCTGAAACACCTAAATCACCTGTAATCAGTACCACATCAAGATTCCTGTCGAAATCTGTCCCTTCTACTCCTGTTCATTCAGCTGTATCACTGTCTAATGCAGCAGTCACGCCACCACCGTCTTTAGGTAAGGCGTTTATTCCTGTCACTCCATCTAGTGGTCTGCGTCTTGGTTTGTCACGTACAAAAAAATTACGACCTTTGCACACAAATGTACGCATAACATAATCTACAGGATATTTTTGTCTTTTGTATATAGAAAAATTTTTGAAACCTTACTTTATATTTGTATTGTAGAAAACTATCTTTATATAGAAGTACAACTATATATTATTATCATTGTGACTTTTCAGGAGAATACTCTACATGTGTTGTTATGATTTCCAAGTACATATTATCAAGTGCACATCCTTCTTTGTAATCTAATCCAGGACTAAATTTATTTTATACATAAATATTTGCATTTACATTATGAAGTGTTGTTTCTTTCAATAATTGGGGACTGTATAGTTTACAGTTCACAATTTATTTAGGATAGTAGGCCATATGCCTGTGTTAATCCTTTCGATTTGTTGCACACAGGAGATCCAATCTCGCCTTGAATGAATCAACGGATGGCGCTGATACGACGTGTTCCGGTAGGGAGTTCCAATGGTTCACAATTCGATGCGAAAAACGGATCTCCAGACGCAGATGATTCAACCGTGGTTTTTGAACCTTGAGGTGATGTGGTCCTCGCAATTGGTTGGTGCTAGAAGGAAGAAATAAATTAGATAAATTAGCTCTAAAATCATTTCTTAGGATACGGTATGCTAGTATTAGTTAGGTCACCCCTAAGTTGTCTGTTTGACAGTGGAAATAAACCCAGTCGACTTAACCTCTCCTCATATGAGAGGGTTGAGAAACCCTTTATTAGCTTAGTTCCTACTCTTTGCACCCTTTCTAATAAGTCTATTTCGTATTTGAAACACGGGCTCGCTGCCTGGATCCCATATTCCAAATGAAGTCTGATATAAGTTGGATATAATATACGAAATATATCAGCGTCAAAGTTCGCAGAAGCCTTGCGTATGGCCCATAATATTCGAAAACCCTTAGTGGCTGCAGCTCCACAGTTTGTTGCTGTTTTCAAGTCATGCTGCACAACCACTCCCAAGTCCTTGTACTCAATGACCACTGGTAGAGTAATGCCATTCATTGAGTAATTGTGCACGTGAATATGAGGTACATGCATAATTACACTCTTGCTTAAGTTAATCTCCAAGGCCCAGTGCTTACACCAGTCACTTAACAAGTTTAAATCTTAGTTGAGTTCGAAAATAAAGATTTAGCTGGCTATCCGATTCTTACTACCAACTTCTTGGTCACTAATCCCAATACTTTAAAGAATGAAACATGATTGAGAAAATGGGTCACTGAGCGTTCCACCAAGATATCATGTAGGTAGGTGATGTGGTTTTTTTGGTCCATTCAGGTGAATGTCTCCTACTTCATTTAGATGAAGCTGTGAGTGATAGTCAGACTATTTGGGATCATCATTGTTGAGGGTTTGTTTCTGTAAAAATTGTAAGAGATTTCATATTCTTGATGAACATGAACAATTGTATATCCTATGGGAAGCAGTAGGCTGAAAATTGTGACTCATGTCTCAGTATTTTAGAATAGTTGATCTGGCGTCAGATAATTTGATACCAGCGCTTAAAGAGTTAGTGTCAGACAAATCTGTTGTTGTAATAATAGTAATATGAAATGCAATTAAAACTAAAATGTTTGTGATTATAATCGTAGTTAAATGTCAAATGGCAAAGCAAATTAATGTCATATATAGAATAATTCATAGGATGGATAGAACTTGAAAAAGGTGTGCAATTATAAGATTAGTAGACAAATCGAGTAAAATAAAAAAGTTACGTAATATTGTGTGAAATTTAATAGCATAGAATCTACTGTTGTTTAAAGGAATTGATTTAGAATGACAAGTGAAATAATACCGGGGACAATTAAAAGTGAGAGTAGTAATAGTAACAATTGACTTAATAAGGAAGAGTATACAAATTGAATAGACAAAAATGAAAGAAAAAATGAAGAATTGGTAGAGCTAAAATATGATTGGGGATTTCCATACTTTAGCATAGAGGGATTAAGACCATGAAAGTTGGAGGGTTTGAAGGAACTTTTTCTGTACACAGAGATCTGGCTTTTCTGCTTCGATAGCCAAAAGCTTCAGCAATACAGATGAATCGGGTACGTAGGGATTTGGGTAAATTACTCTTTGCCTTGTAGATGACTTTGAAGGCGGAGGCTGTAGAGATAGGGTGATCATTATCGACCAGATGTTCAATGATCACGCTTCTTATTGCTCCACTACCACCTTTTCGTAACCATGCAGGATAGTGTTCTTACACCCTCTTGGACAAAACTCGTATCGAACGACCGATATACCTAGCTCCACACGAGCAGGTGAATTGATAAACACACATAGAGTTGGTCAACCACGGGATCTTGTCCTTCAGGTTATTGAACAATAATGCATTCACACCTATGTTTCAATTCCCTCACCGGATATAACTTCTTAAAAATCTGTTGTTGTGTCAGTTGAACCATATTAACACTTTCAATGTTTTTATTGAATCATAATGTAAAGTCCTCATAAGCTTCTATTTCTAGTGAGATAGATATTTCACTAATTGGTAATAAGTATATTTTGTTTAACAAACCTTTGTGTTCACTGGTCTAGGCTTTCGACGACCAATTAACGTGTCAAAGCGTTGTGATTCTTATCTATCTTGCAAGTTTCGAGCACACTGGTCAGTACAGCCTGCTGCGCACATCTAATCATGTCAATTCTTAGTTCTCAGTGTTTCTCCTAGGAGGCTGCTTCACAATTTCCCCCTTATTTTAACCCCACAATTTTCCCATTAATCCCTTTTAGCTTCTTATTTTCACTTATAGAGTTAAGGGAAAGTATTAAAAAAGGGTAGGGTTATACAGCTTATTAGGAGTTCTTTGTTTTGTTTCAGTTGATTTAATTCTTCTCTATATTGTCTTGTTAGGTGATAGTATACTTTTGGCTTTGTATTCAGATACTGATAACAGCAATCAATTATTGTTGCTTTGAATCGCTGCATTTCTTGTTCGGAGGTTGGAGTTAAATCATTTGTTTGGGTGATTAAGTTTTCAAATTGTACATGAGTATGTAGTCTGTTGGCGTTTAGGTTGACGTCGCAGAATTTCGGACCCATGGATAGGGCTTCTAACTGCAGGTTGGATAAAACTATCGAAGAGCAGTTAAATAGGAATTTTGAGGAGTCTTCAGGGAACTGTTTGTGTGCTTTGATGGATTTGAGGCTTTTTGTGAGTTGCAATATAGTAGATTGTGCCCGTTTTTCAGTGACTGTATTGACGTATTCAGTAAACCTCTGAGTGTCACTAGGTAGCAGATCGTGGAGAGCTGGAGACCTTTGTGGAATGTTGCGTTGTAGTTCTGGAGTACGTGATTTAATAGAGTCGATAAGATTTAATGCATGTCGTTGGAGAGATTTTGTGTTGGGATATATGTGACTTCTTCTCAGTGCTTTCCAAAACCACTTTGGATATTCGCGATTGGTGATACAATCATTGAAAAAAGTAATTTTCGCTATCGCAAGTTTGACAGAGTACCGTAGAAACCCATTGAGTTCCTTGACTGTTGAGGGGTCCTTGCAAATTTTTAATTCATGAGAAATTCCCATTCGAACATCAATAGACAGAAGACAAGTAGTTCAGCGAAGAGTCCCTTTTCGGCGAATTCATTTTCATAGCTGTACAATCGCAAGTATATATATGGTTGTTTTGTATGTGTGTACATTAAATTTATCAAACGAAATTACAATTAGTAAGTTCAGATGAATTGGATGTTGATATAAGAGGGTAGTAACAGCTTACAGCTTACACAAAACCGATGCCAATTTATCTATGATAAAAAAGAACGTCAAATAAACAGTTAACTATTGAAAATTAATCTGATAGTCGCTAGTGACTGACTACAAGATGAAATTGCCTGGAGTTCTAGTGAGAAGTTGTGACCAGTGAGGATCACTAGGACAGTTGTGAGGAAAAATATTCGCTAGTGATATTGGCTAGCGACCGGGCGACCTGGAAGGTTCCAGGTTCAACCTCTGGTGGGGTCGCGGGCACGTACTGATAGAGTCCCATACGTGGACGAAACAGCTGTCCAGTACTGCAAGGTTGGTTTTGACTGATTAAACTAGAAACAGAAAGTAGTTACTGAAATACAATTAAGTAGGCAATTAATTTTTTAGAAAATGCATCAATACCTTGCTATTATCAATGCATATTTCGACCTTGATCTTCTTTTCAATGGATTAAAATTTCCTAGATAAATCGGAACTGATCTTTGGTGCAATTATGAACAGTAAATTGTTTCCTAAATGTTACTAACCAGTATATAATGCTGCTTCACTGTGACACATCTCATTAATGAATTATTATAAACCAAAGAAAGACTAGACATTCAGGATAAAATGATGTCATCATTCTGTTTCACACGTTCTCCTCATCAACTGCTGCAAACTACCTGAAATCACAGTGGTTATAAAAAACAATGACAATAACATACTTCAGTGTTTCAATGGCAGTAGAGAAAACACTATAAAATCAACGCATCCGAAACATGAGCATTACAATTTTCAGTTTAAGTTACTATCAATCTATATGCTTTCAAAATAGAAAAGGAGAGTGGGAAGAGGAGTAGAAAGAAAACAGAAAAATCTAATAAGCGGTGTTACCTAGTAGGTTCACATGGCAACTCAAGGTTATTAGTTCATAAAATTTCGAAGTTTGCTCAGTGAGTTGAAATCACTAATATGGATGACTAATCAGTGTAATCAAAATGCAGTTACCAAGGGAGTGAGAGATTGATTACACTCTCTTTCTGTGTATGCATAAGTTTGGTTTGAAACGCTTGGCTGCAATTGCTTCAGCAAATCGTAGTTAATTTGTTATTCTTTGTATGTTAAATATTTTGAAGGAGTTAGAAATTTCGACTAAGGCGTCTAGTAATTGCATTTTGTGAATGTTTGCTTCCTTTTAGATATAATTTTCTAAGGATATGCTCTAAAAACCGGATGGAAGCCCTTCTTTCTGTCCTTCCAATGTACTTGCTCCTGCAAGTGCACGTAAATTTGTAAACGCAGCTGGAAGTGACATCATTGGGGTACTTATCCCGGTGGATTGGCTTATGGAGCATATGGTGCTGTATAGCGTTACGAGCTTAGTTACATGGAAGCATCTTGTTATTGCTCCTTTCATTCTCTTGTCAATCTTTCGTGATACTGCTTCTTCTTTGAATGGGAGACAAATGAACACTTTCTTCTTTTCAACAATTGGGGGTTTCGTTCTCTCTTTTTTTTTACTGTACTTTTGGATAAATCCATTTGGATGCTCATTTTCCCTTACGTATTTTTCAACAAGGCTTAGTTCTTCTTACACCTTGTTGGGCAAACATAACTTCTTGCCTTAGTCGTACAGCGTTCTTACTAATCCATACTTTTAGCTTATTGGACAGAAGCTGCTGTAGTGAAGATATTGTTTGGTTCGGGTTTCTTTTATGTAGATGGATTTTCCGATCGTACTACTGTTTCTTCTTCTTACATTAAGGTCCAGGAAATTGAACTCATCGTTGTGTTCATATTCTATAATGAATTTAATGTGTGGGTGGATCTCATTAAGACGGTCAAATAATACAGATGCCGGACTCATGTCGTTACAAACAACAAGCGTATCATCAAGTAAGCAAGCGTATGGCTGGAAAAGTTTCCAGTATTACTAACTATAACTTTCTTGAGTTGCTATGTGAACCTGTTAGCCAAAACTGTTTATTAGATTCTCCTGTTTTCTGTCTTCTCCCTCACTCCACCTCCTTATCTACTTTGGAATCATATAAATTGATGATAACTTAAACCAAAAGTTGTATGGCTTATATTTAGTATGCGTTGATTTTATAATGTTTTCTCTACTACCATTCAAGCACTGATGTATGTTATTGTCATTGTTGTTTTTTTATAACCAATGTAATTTCAGGTAGTTTGCAGCAGCTGATGATGAGAACCTGTGAAATAGAATGATGATGCCATTTTATCCTGTATATCTGATCTTTATTTCTTTATTTAAACTTATCAAGGGAACCAAATGTATGAAGGGAATATGAAACAGTTCATTTGAACGACAAAATTTAGAATAAAATGAAAGTCCAAATTCAAGCCTTCCATTATATATATATATATATATATATATAAATATATATATCAGAACTTATCCACTTGTCAACTCAGAATGTTATATTACATCCTCAGGATAAACAATTTATTCTATTCAAACTGTTTATGCTATTACGTAACTCTTCTTTAATAATCGTTTGTGACAACTCATCACTTTTGTTGCTACCCTCATATCAATGTCCAATTCCTCTGAACTCCTTTTGTATTACGTAACACCACCAAAAACTTACTAACTGTATTTTCGTTTGACAGGCTTAATATACACATACATACAAAACAACAATATATATATTTGCGATTGTACAGCTGTGAAAATGAATTCACCGAAAAGAGACTCTTCACTGAATTACTGGTCTTCTCTCCAATTGGTTAATACTTATCTTAACGCTTGTTATTTCTGCCGACTAGTTTATATATTATCTATAGTTTGGTTTGTAAGGATTAGTTATGTTTTACGAGTTGATCACGGACTGATATCAGCTAGAGAACCATTGAAAACCAAGGAGTACTGGACAGCTGCTGTTTCATCCTAGTTTTTTTGGGAATCATCGGCAGTACGCACCCACTGGGATTCGAACCCAGGACCTTCCGGTTACAAGGCAACCTCGTATACCATTCAGCCACTGGGACCCGATTCAATGGCTCATGAATTCTAACTTCTACCAATTCGTGATTTTAGCGCCACCCCAACTATTGTCGTTGGTGGAAATCCATCCACTCGTGACTTCTAATTGGACCTCACTGGTCACGACTTCTCACTAGAACTGCAGGAAGCTCCAACCTGTAGCAAGTCACTAGCGAGCATCAGAATAATTATCTATAGTTTGGTTTGTAAGGATTAGTTATGTTTTACGAGTTGATCACGGACTGATATCAGCTAGAGAACCATTGAAAACCAAGGAGTACTGGACAGCTGCTGTTTCATCCTAGTTTTTTTGGGAATCATCGGCAGTACGCACCCACTGGGATTCGAACCCAGGACCTTCCGGTTACAAGGCAAGCTCGTATACCATTCAGCCACTGGGACCCGATTCAATGGCTCATGAATTCTAACTTCTGAATGGTATACGAGCTTGCCTTGTAACCGGAAGGTCCTGGGTTCGAATCCCAGTGGGTGCGTACTGCCGATGATTCCCAAAAAAACTAGGATGAAACAGCAGCTGTCTAGTTTATATATGTAAATTTACTGACCCCTTAGTTTATAAATATCCAGAAATTAGAATTCATGAATCACTGGACGTAAACGAAGTGACTCATAACGACTTGTTCCCTTGATCATCTTAATCAAAGCAAGATGATAGCTGAATGCGAAATGGCTGAGTTTCAGTCGAACTAGTGAATTCTTAGGATCCACTTTTGAGAGGCCCAACAGCTTAGTGATGTAGACTTACTGCTGATGAAGTGGCTGTGACACTGACAGGGCCAGGCAAGCTAGTTTAAGTGAAAAACGCGCATATCTCCACAAAATGTCCGCGAAGACATAAAAAGTAAGATGAGAGATATTGGTCTCCTAATTAAATTCAAAATAACTTACACTTAGTTTAGGGAGTGTCAGTGCTGAAGCTAAACTAGTTTTCATTATTATTATTATTACTTATTTTTGTTTAAACGCCTGTTTATAGTGTCGTTTAAATTTCGAGAGAAAGTTTCTTAAAATTAGTATGTTAATTAACACAACACATTTGAAAGATCCTTTGCTGACACAGATCTGATTGTGATCAGAAGACTTATCCAGAGTCATAACAGTATTAAACAAGGATAACAAATCAAAGCATAATTACATGTATTACTCTAGAGTTACTACAGTTACTCATGTAGCGTATATATCATCCAAATAAAACACAGATGATCTAATGATCCATTTGCGATTTTAGTGTTTAAATGTGTGTACTTAGACATGCATGACTTAATCTCTGAGACAAGCAAGCACATAACTATATAGGTGTAATTAACCAATTTCTTCAAACAATATCATACAAACAGACTAAGTCATTAGATATTGGTTTCCACAAGAGCCGCGTATTCATCAAAGCCAGAGCCATTCGCGATCACATTAACATTAACACAATAATAACAATTTACATTTGTAAAATCTCAGCGAGATTGAAATGAGCAATTCCAACGTTTCGTTCGGCAGTCTGGTTAGTCTCGCTGAGATTTTACAAATATAGTTTTTTACAAATGTCTACTTCTCACTCGGTGCTCAAATATTTTAGAACTATTCTGTCAAATCTTGACGACAATTCATTTGAATTATTTTGCGATCGAATTAAATTAACAAAGAAACTGTGTAATTGGAACAATCATCGTGTTTTCACTCTCCGTTGTCTGCAACAGAATGCATATCCTAAATCCGTAGCTATCGAGTCACCTTGTAGTGACCCGTTTTATTACTCATCATCGCAGTATACTTTCACTATGTAATTGTACTTTGATTTGTTTATTACTCTAAATCTTGCATGTTAACAATTGATACCTTTTGTACTCGCTCGATTTTTGAATTTTGATTGCTGCAATAATACACTATCGTATTCCTTCGCAAGTGCCTTTTGAATTACGTTGTGGATGTCGAGTAATCGCAACGTTAGGTCACAATTATAAACGCGAAGAAGTACTAAGATATACGTGTACTCTAGTTTAGTCAAAATATATCAGCAGCAACAACCTGACAACTCCAGTAGGTCGAATAAAGCAGCTCGATCTTCAGAAAGAAGACAAAGCAATAAGTTCGACAGGGTGCTTCTACTAAAATCTAATCCTAAACACCATAATTTTGAAAATACGTCTAACCATAAAATTCTAGATACTAACAGTTTGAACAGACATGAAGGCGTGATGTTAGCTGATGCATAGGAAATTCTTATTAATAAATAAAAAATGGATATGTATCACTAATTATTAATACTTGGTCAAAATTCTCGACTGTCCATATCTTCTTATGGAAACGTTAAGAAATGTTTTACAATTATTTACCCACACACACATACACACTCTGTTTAATGTGTTTAACAAAGGTAGACCAATATTTGTAAGTTCGAGGTCAAATTTTGATCACAGCTCATAAAATTTTGTTTACTATACTTGTTGATACTTTTTTGAATGACTCATGATTAGACAAATGTTTACAAATCAAGTGATGTTCCTTTTTATATATAAACCTATGTTATGTTAATTTCGATTAATTTCCCTGAAGAAGTTCGGACCAGACTGTCGAACGAAACGTTGGAATTACTCATTTCAATCTCGCTGAGACTTTACAAATATAATTTTTTACAAATGTCTACTTCTCACTCGGCGCTCAAATATTTTAGAACTATTCTGTCAAATCTTGACGACAGTTCATTTGAATAACAATTTACATTTCACATAAACGGGAATGATTACATGAAATGCATAACATTTTTACAGGCACAATCAGGTATGTTATAAATTAGAATTGTGAATTATCATAAATTAATGCTTTTTTATCAGTTTAAATTGTAGAATTGTAGCAAAAGCCATGGGAACAGCTTCGTATAAATGTTAAATTGCAAACCCTTCACTGGGGTTACCATCAAAGTTGAGCGCAAACCCAAACTTCTTTCCGTTTCTTGCTGATAGTCATGGCCAACCGATTAAGAACATGTATTTGGGTAAGTGCTACACCCCCACGTGATTGAAAGTTATTTAATAATAATAATAATTTATATTTTCATATAAACATAAATTTATATGAAAATGCATTTGAAGAAAAGAAGAACTTTCTAGGAAGCTGCAGAATGGTATAAAATAAATTATGGATAATACATCATTGGAAGTACATTTAAAGGATAAATATGAGAAGGAGCTGTAAAGTGCCTGGAATGATAGTATAAATTTGCAATGTCTGATGCTATTCATATTGGTCTTACCACGGAAGCTATGACGTTTTCGATGAAAATGTAGCTTTCTTCAAACATGGGTGTTGTTTCTATGTTTTTTTTCCATCAGAGCAACCAGACTTTAAGAGAGAGAAGAATATGAATGAAAAGAGTAAGTTTTAGCTTCATTGAATATATAAGTAGTACTGAAAAAGTAGAGTATAGTAGTAATTAGATAAAAAGATTGTCGTGAAGAATATAAGTCATATTTCAGGGAGAAGTGAATTCAAATATCTGAAAGATTGAAAGCTGTCGAATTTGCTGATCTGTAAGATGTCTGGTGAATTTACGTAGAGTCCATTGGGTGGCATCTTGATATGAAGCTGAGTGGGCTTGTAGATGTTGGGGGTAAAAGCACCTTTTTGTAATCTAGATCTGTACCGTCATTGTTGCTTTTTATATTGAGAATCTGAATTCATGTTTAATTCTCGAGCTGTCAAAAATGCATATTGCTGTCCTACAGATCGGAGTGATTCGCATTTGTGACCTCTATCATATCTGCTGATCAGCATGCGCCTTCATCCCTCCTTTTTTGATATTGAGCTCTGAGACCTTTTGCAATGACTGTAGTTGTAGTTGTAGTATTGAGTTGCTTTGAGACCGTCCCAATCATACAGTAAACTGCACATTAATAGCTTTCATGAAAAGTGCTTCGCATTAGGTCTATAGACACATCGATACCTGAGGACATTCTTAGCATTATCACCTTTATCCATGTATACATATGTATAGGTAGTTATTACAAACGACTAGGAAATTAAGGTTCCCTTAGGGATTATAAAGTATAGAAGTAGTTAGTATTACATCAACTAAGCTATCTTCTATTTAGCTGAGTGATATGAGTAGTGCAACAATTAGTGAAAAAGTTATGTAGAACGATCCTGAGAAGAACAACTGGTTAGAAGACCTAGTCATGCTAAATTTTCACGACCGATTTTTATATAGTTTGCGTAAGACAATGCAAATTAACTCATCAACTTATATTATGGAAAAAATACTACATAATGTTTTAACATTATGAAATTTAGAGAATTATATGAAAATGGGTAGCTATTGACTGGAGGCAGTCATTTCAACACAAAAATAATACAGTGTTTTTCGCTAATTATATATGTATACATGTAAAATATTAAAAGGTATGGCTGCTAACATAACTGTTTCTAGAAATAATTCGCTGATTCAACTTCTTGAAGATTACAGGGAAGATAAAACCAGTGAGTCGGTTAAATGGTCACTGCATAAGTAGTAGTTAAAGGGTTTTACAAGGTATTAGAGTTTGATTACTAGACCAAATTGTGCGTCGGTGGCATAACGGTTAGGACGCTCGCCGACCATGCGCATGGTCCAGGGTTCGATCCCCGGCCGACACACTCCTTTACCTCGCTAAGCCAGAAATAATGCTGCTGCAGAGGAAAGGTTGGGCATGAGGCTAGCAACTCCATCCTGTAAAATAAACACTGTTACAAAAACTTCAAGCTACTAGCTTGAAACCCTATGTTCCACTGGGGAATGTGAAGGAAAAAAAAACTACAGCAAATTAAATCGTAGTCTATTGAGCAGAGTGAAATGAATAGTGGTGCGATTAGGTTTAAAGGCAGGTAGAATGAACCTGAAGGAAGTAGTCAGTTGGCTGGGCTTATTACTGCTAAGTTTGCATGACCACTTTTATATGGCATGCCTTAGGAATTACAAGGTACCAGTTTGCTTATATTATGGAAAAAACTATTACAAACCACTTTAGGCTTCTACGTCTAGGATTATTATAGTCTTATCACTGTGTAAACCCTTTTGCTAAAATATTGATAGGATTTCTAATAATCTGAATGACTGAGCCTTAGGTCAAGCACTGAGGGAAAAATTAGGCGAGTTTTACGACGTTATAGATGTGGTAATGAATTTCCTCAAACTGGGGGTATTACACTGGGGTCTGTAGTACTGATGTTAGTTGAACAGCCTATATGGTTAAAGTATGGATAAGTAGACTGGAGCACTTTTGCTGACAGGAACTGATTAAGTAGGCGTTGGAATTTAGTAAGATATCGACAACTACGTACAGTAAGTGGAAGTTCGTTCCATAATGCACTGTACTTTGTTTTGAGGAGACGTGAACGCAATTTTGTCCAGAACCGGGTTATGGATAAAGTATGTTCATGCTGGTTGTATAGTTGAAGGCTATTGGATTACTGCTTTTGACGTAGCCATATTAAAGGTGCAATAAGAAAGTTAAGTTGAGTTTCAGACGTCCTAACCAAAGTGGTTGAAGTCTGTATTTTTTGCACCTATCCGCGTAAGTCAGCTTTTCATGTTTGTGTAATAGGCGTCGTGTAAAGCTTCACTGGATATTTTCAATAGAAACCCTATCATACTCATGCTTAAAACCGAAGACAATTGTGCACTATCCAAGTACTGGACGAACCATGACTCTGTATAAAAGCCTCAGTTGTGTACACTTCGGTGTAACAAGCCTGTGAGTTTTCGATATTTAGAAATAACTGATTTTGCGTACTGATTGAATGTTAAGTTTTGTGAGTGGGTAACTCCCAGGTCTGTTATGGAATTGAGGGTTTGGAGAAAAGAGTCATCTGGGTGTAACCTGAAATTAGGATGGGAGTTATTGTAGTATAGGACACCACACTTATCAGAATTGAATGGCAGTTGCCAGGCATTGATGCAGTTATGTAACCTATCCAGATCGCCTTCAACTTGTGTGAATCCCTTATATAGAGTCGAATAGAGGAAGCTGCAGACAATCTCTAGGTCGTCGGCAAAGAGACATGGGGTACAATGCTCAATTACACTGCATGCATATGTCACCAATGAAAAGAGATGGCCCTAGTACACTACCCTGAATCATTCCACTTCATCTGGGTCTGGGTGACGAGTAATTATTTGGGAATTTCACAACTTTGGAACGGTCTTCCAAGAAAGAATTGAGCCAGGATAACAGGGGGTCTTGGAATCCATACGACTTTAGCTTAAGAATTAGCATATTGTGTGGGACTTTATCAAAGGCTTTTTTGAAGTCGAAGCAGAGGTAGCAATGAGTAAACCATGATCGAGCCTAGCAGTGACATCATCAGAGTTGTCAAATAGGCAGGTGGAGTATGATTGACTTTTCAAGAGGTCGTGCTATGCTGGAGTAAACAATCTGTGAAGGTGGAGGCATAAATTAATTTTTCGCCCTATGACTTTTTCTGTAACCCTACTGACGTGATATTGATGGGTCTATAGCTTTCGATATTAGATTTTGGCCGTAGTTTATGTCTAGGGATTATAAAGAACAGTTTCCAGCGCTCTGAGAAACTGCTGTTATTTGAGGACATTAAAAACTTAAGGAGGATAATGGGTATTTCCTAACCATCCCCTTTCAACAGAATAGATGGAATTCCATCAGGTCCGGCTTTATGTGATGTCCGGAGGGATGCTATAGCGGATGAAGTTTTTTGTGGGGTGAATGTTATAGTACCCATAAGGTGATTTGGTGGTTTCTACGTTAGTAAAGTAGCTGGCAAAGTGGGGGCTGAATAACTCGCATATCTCCTGCGAGTCTTAGTATAGTTTTTCTCCATCTAGTAGTAAGTTAGGGATACGTATTTTGTTGTTGTTAATTCGTGGCTTAATTAGTTCTACTGATACCTCTTTATTATCAAGTCGCTAGTGGAGGATGCGTTGTAGTTTGATGGACTCAGATAATTGGTTAGATTTGTACGAATCATAAGTTTTCCTGAGTGTAGTGAGTGATAAAAGTCATCAAATCTGTGGAACAGTCTAGCATGCCTACGCAGGTGATTTCGAATCTTTACGAGGATGAAGTCGGGCCTCGTTTTCATCAGTCTTGCTGGTGCGATGAAGTCTTATGCAGATCTTAGGTTCTCATAGGGTAAATTGTTTGTTTCTATGGCCGAGTTGCATGTTAAGTGTGGCTCCCAGTCCACAGTACGTACTTATGGTTTCAGATCATCCTACTGGGTTAGTCCGCAACCCCCAAGTAATACTTTGTTGGCATTTATTGTTGAACTAATGTTGAATGTACCAAATACTACTCTGTGGTCGCTGGCAGGAAACTCTTTACTTGCTCGAAGGGTTGTGGGGATGATGTCAACAGTGAAAACTGGATCCATTATCTTAGATAGCCTGGTAAGATGTTTCGCTTGTTGTTGTCAGCCTTTTGTTCCTAAATTGTTCAAAAATTCATCATACCGTTTCGGCAAGCGGAGTGGCTGTTGAGTAAGGAGCGAGCACTGATGAGACAGAATGAGGAAGAGTCAGCAATGATGGTGAGATGGTATATATCTTTAAAGACGTTGTCCCAAAGGTTTTATAGCGTCTGGAGTAGAGTGTTTGGCTTTTGCCGACTCAGATGATCGCAACTTACTGGCAGTACTGGGATAGTGTACTGCACCAGTATCAGCAGGGATAGAGAGGTACCATCGTTGGTTGCTTTGAGGAGTGTGAGGTGTTCATAATACCGTGATTGCAATACATCGCTCCCCCTTCTGGAGAAAAGTAGTTTGACGGTATGTGTGCTATTTGCGTCAGTATTGAGGCTGAGATTTCGTGTTGGCTGGGAAAACTTAGATTGGATGAAAGGGAGATAGGTATTTCTTGTGGATTGTAAGCCAGAGTAAAGTTACGTGCATCGCAGCTATGACTAATAATTTGTATGTTTAAGCTGTTTTCGTAAATATTAGCCCATCGGTGATCTTGGGTAGACTGTATCCGGTGGTTTACGGAGGTGTGGTGAGTCAGAGGGCCACCTTTAGGAAACAAGCCTAACCCACTTGTTCCTTGTCCCTGGATCATGCTTCCGTGTAGATTAGCCATAGATAAGGGAGTTGTGACGAGGTAGGCTTATGCCACCCGAAAGGGTTTTGGCTTAGTCTTAGGGTACCCTAAGAGGAAGCTTCTGTTGTGTCTATCGGGTGGAGTTTTGTTCGGTGTTGGACGAATCAATAGGTTACCTCTATTTTCATGGACGTCATATTTATGGCAGTATGAATAATAGGTTAATGGTAGGACTGGAGTTGTTTGAGTTAGGGGGATGGGGTTTGCTGCTGAGAAACCGATCAGCAATAGGTTTGAATACAGGTTTTCTGGATGGTAGGGTTGCGTTACTTCGTTTTGTATTCATAATAGTCTGAGTGCTTCTTGGGGACGTTCTATTTAATGCTTTATGCTTGAACTTGTCCTTTTGCGCAACATCGGTAGTGACATGAGCAGCTGATGGTGATGATGCGTCTAGCGAGAATAACTCTAAACATTCATCTGAGCCTACGAACGTGGTTTTCTCGTTGTTGGGTTTAATAGGAAGAGCGCTATAATTTAAGAGTATTTTATTTTCATGCGTGTCTTTAGCATTAGGCTTACTCAGATGTAAGGCGGTAGCGTCTTCTGTAAGACGTTCTGTGGTTAAATAGGTTTTCGTGACACTTGACACACTTGCGCGGCCACGTCCTTGACATGGCGTTAGGTCATGAGCAAGTTTAACGTTACTATGAGGTGTAGATGAACTATTTGGCCTGTAAGACGATTGGAATCTCCTAGCATCGTAAGAACTGCTGAATTTAGACAGCACAGGACAAGTATACTTTTCTGATTTTTTCCTGAGACTGATTAGGTGGCAATTTGCTGATGGCATGCCGCACGTCCGGAGAAAATTTGCTTTGATTTTGTCCAGAGGCATCCGATTAGTCAAACTGTATGCGAGAGCGTTGTAGAAAGACGTGATTCGTTTAGCAACTTCATTTGCTTTAAAGTTTAACATACCCTCAGAATTCAGCAGACTATCCCGATTTGCATCTTGAGCTGGGTTATGAAGAAGCAGTAACGGCTTAATGGTTTTTATGTTCTCATTGAATTCCTTTATAGAATTTCCCAGAGAAATAAGTTCCAACTTATTTTGTTCAGCGTTTGCGTATATCGTTGATAGCAGGTCAGCTACAATGACTTCAAAACACTGTCAAGGCTACGTCGGACGTGCAGTGATATAGGTATCTTCTTAACCGAGTCACATAAGCTATTCTTACGTATAGAAAGTAATAGTTTAATAGGTTGTGCCGTTGTTGCACACTAACCAGTATTGCTTTCAAGTAGAATCTGAGCAAAATCGGGCAAAGTTAAACTTTCGACACCAATAACAACCAATCAGCAAACGACCTTGAACGGACCAATCACATGAAAGAGACGTTTATGATAAGCGGAAACGTATATTTATAGAAAAATGCTTTAAAAAATGATAAAACGGTTATAATGGGTATGTTTCTCGAACATGGAAGAGAAACATTTCCCAATTCATCATGGCACTGTCAATAGAGAAGTCGCACCACATTCTATACATATGTTCATCTAAATGACTATAAATGAGATCCTTTTGAGATCCATTTATAGCCCTTATTCTATTTTTCAATCGACCCCAAAATCCTTCAATGGAATTTGTATGAGTCCCTGTAACTGGGTCCACGAAATCACTGGAGTGGCAGGTCAACGCGCGCTCCTTGAATACGACGTGCATTTTCCTCTCTAACAGGAAATATCCACTTTCGTGAATAATTCGTTTGGAAAACCTGATCTTCCTATCCGGCGAATTTTATTCAACCATTTCTTCTTCACCGAGCCTGTGTTTGGTACTTCCCACTGTCTCGAACTACTGCCTAAGCTTCAGGTGCTACTTCTGTAGCAACATCCCCCTCACTCTTTCAAATATACAGGACTTGTTGGTCTGTTACGTGATTGTTGTGAAGCCGAATAACCCGAAAGTTACAGGTAAAGTCAAAAGCTTTTATTTATATAATTTATCTTTCTGTTCTGTGCTTTCTACTGTCTTTTGCCGTCAGTCTATTGGACAAAACTCCACCGTCTCTCATCATTTAATCATCGGTATTATTTTAGGAGTAAAATGACTATAGATTCTCACCCCAAGATAAGTAATGGGAGACCATACACCGTAGTCACCAGAGCTTCAGCCAAATTAGGCAAACAGGTGAAGGTGATGGAATCTCGCATACCGGTCTTGAAGACCAGAGTAAATATTCCCTGCGTGAACAGATTGTCCATGTCGCCACAGTCCTACAGTGAAACTGTGAAAAGTCAACTAAGCGGATGTGGCTCCATCCCTGTTAACACGACTAAGTTAATAGAGCCGAGTGGTAAATCTGCACAAAGTGGGAATAGTATGACACCCATACCCACAGTAGGCCTTGAAACAAACAGGAAGGCCAATAAGAAACGTTCACGACGTCGCAAGACGACGAAAACGTTCCCCAAAAAGGCAGACGATTGCAAGGTCTGCAATTCTATTGTCGAACAAGTAGACTCTGCTTTCGAATGCAACTTTTGTAAGCAATGGGTACATTGTAGATGTGACACCGGAGTACCAAAGGTATATTACGATTTTATGCGTAAGAACCCATGCCCATGGTTCTGGTACATATGCTTAAGTTGCCGTCCTAATGCAGCCTCGTGTAGTTCCTCGAAAGCTAAAGATGGCATAGAGGTATCAGGAAAAAACGTGAAACGTTTTACTCCCACCAACCCAGAAAACAGCACAATTGCATGTAAATCGGGGATACCAAAATCCACACCGGTTATACTTGCAATTCCTGCCATAACTGCCCCAGGCACAGAGGTTGAAGCACCAAGGGTACCTGTCGCTGGGAAAAGATCCTTACCGTCCACCAGTAAAAGTGGCCACAGCACTACGACACATAATAATACCCAGTTGCACCAGACGAAACAAAACGGTCTTAAGGGGGATGACAAATGTGCGATGACCGAACCTAAATCCACGGTTAGTCGGTCAAACTGCGTTATCCTCTTTAATGTACCAGACTGTAGCAGTAGTCTGCTGGAAAACAGGGCCCTGTTTGATCCGGAACAGTGGTCCAACTTATGTAGCACACTGGGTCTGGACATCCAACCAGTGAAATTGTGCAGATTGTATAGGGGCACTGCTGCTCCTCAAGGCAAACCATCCCCACTGAGGGTAACACTAGGCTCTACCGAAGATGCCGAAAAAGTTTTATTGACTTCCCAAGTCCTTTCTATGGGGAGGACCTGCAATATACGTGTTAGGCCAGATAGGCCATGGAAGGAAATACAGATGGCGAGGGAGTCGCCAGAGCTTATTCCTTCTGCCTCCATGGTTGTTCACGGCATTCCCAAAGTGGTAACTGGGAACGCTTGTGAGAAGCACTGTCACGATGTACAGCAATGGAGATGGTTGGCATCCCAGATGGGTCTGGGAAGTTCAGGGGCTGTCCCTATTTATAGACTGCCTCGACCCACTCACCTTATATCAACTAACACGCCACGTCTGTTAGCTGTCAAGTTCAGCTCCCGAGACCACTTGACTACTGCTCTCCAGAGATGGTACGAGACCAAGGACAAGGTCAGCAGACACATTCGCTGCTGCGAGAGCCGGCCTCGTACCCAAAGGAGAGAACGAAACGTTGTCATAGAACATCCCCAACCCCTAGTCACAATACAGCGGTGCAGCACGGACGATGATAGCCAGTGTCATCCAAGTGCTCCGATTGAATCAGAAGAAAAAAACGCCAACAGGCCGGTTCCCGGGAAATCGGCCAACTAGTTCGTAGGATAACTCCTCAACCGACAGCCCACATCACGTCAACCACCCCCCAATACGGGGACGTGGTGAGACTGACTACCAGTTGCCTGTACAGTAATGTGAGAGGTCTAAGAGGCAAAATAGCTGAACTTAGATACCTACAATCACAGCTGAACTCCAAAATCATAATACTGACGGAAACCTGGCTAACCCCTACGGTGGCAGACAGCGAAGTCAGTATAAATGATATGGTCCTTGTCAGGCGAGATAGGGATCTGAAAGAAGGAGGTGGAGTCGCCATATACGTCGACAAACAGCTCAGATGTGTCCATGCAATCGACCCTCCCCTCATTGAGCTCCCTGACTCCATATGGTGCCATTTCACCGTTGGGTACTGTAAGTATCTAGTGGGCAGCATTTACAGATCACCTTCATGTGGAGCAGACCACAACCAGGTACTGCTGAATGCAATTTCAGCGACACAAGACATGGGTTATGATCAAATTGTCATAGCTGGAGACTTCAATGCCCCATCTCTTAACTTGCTGACGGGATGTGCCCAGGACAGATTTGATAGAAATCTGCTGCATACCATCAGGGAGGCCGGATTCACTGAAAATGTCAGAATGGATACTAGATGGGGCCCAGATGAAAAGTCTTCTAGACTGGATTACGTGCTCACCAGTGACCAGCTACTAGTGGAAAACGTTCAGATCACGACTCCCATAGGTAGTAGTGACCACGCGGTCATAACATTCGACATAGTCCTCCGCGAGCGTTTACAGTGGGACAATACGCAGCCCTATCTGTGTTATAACAAAGCCAATTACACCGAAATGCGAAGACTTTTGTCTGAAGCAAATTGGCCAAAAAATTGGACAGAGCTTACAGTAGAAGAACATTGGGGAGTAGTAAAGGAGATCATTCACCAGGCGATCTCAGACACTGTTCCTTTGGTCACACCTAAAGCTAAAAAGCAACGTTCATGGCTAAAAAGGGGGACACAACGCCTTCTACAGGCGAAGCGAAAAGCCTGGTTTGCGTGGCGAGTATCGAAGAGTCAACCCGAACATGAAGTTTACCTCGAACTCAGGAATCGATGTAACATTCGAGTCCGGAGTGATAGAAGGACATTTCAGAAAAGCCTCGCCAATAAGCTTCTCGTGAACCCCAAAAGCCTATACAGGTTTGTGTCTGAAAGAAAACCGACCAACCAGGGAGCTTGCAATCTAGTGGGTTCTGATGGGAAATCTCTTACTAGTCTTGAAATGGCAGAGACATTCAGTCTAGCCTTTCACAGGCAACTGAACAGTAATGAGGATTTTATCCCCACAAAACATCAAGATTACAATGCAAGACCAACGTGCGAAAACCTGCTGGGTACATTTCAAATTACCCCGGCTATGGTACTCGTAAAATTGGGAAAGTAGGCTTCGGGAAAGTCTGCAGGTTGCGACGACATAAGACCATCCGTCCTGAAGCAGTGTTCAGAAAGTCTCTGCCAACCCCTAAGTGATCTGTTTCAACACTCCTTTGATGTAGGGAAACTTCCATGTGAATGGAAACGAGCCATCCTATCCCCTATCTTCAAGGGTGGTGACCGGCAGAACACGACCAGATACAGACCAGTTGCGCTACTCCCAGTGATATCGAAGATATTGGAAAGTCTCATTGACGACCACATGAGAAAATACTTCGACGGGACTAACCTACTCCATGAAGCACAGCACGGTTTCAGGAGGGGAAGATCCTGTGTGACGAATCTTCTACTAGCTTGGAACGATTGGACACTATCCTGGGATGCAAAGGTACCAGTCCATGTGATCTTTCTCGACTTTGCGAAAGCATTCGACACAGTTCACCATGGTCTGCTCCTTCACAAAATAAGCAAAGCGGGTGTTTCTGGAGCACTTCTCGCATGGCTGGAAGATTATTTAGGCGAGAGAGAATTCTGCACCAAAGTCAACCGCATCCGATCATCCTGGCACACCTCGGCATTAGGGGTTCCTCAGGGTTCTATCTTAGGGCCGTTGATGTTTTTGATTTTTATCAACGACCTGCCCTGTCAACTGAATTGCTCTGCGCTTCTTTACGCTGACGACGTAAAGATTTGGAGAGCAATAAACTCATCGGAGGACTCCAACAGATTGCAGGCTGACCTGCAAACGCTGGGAGACTGGGCTCTGGCTAACGGAATGCCTTTCAACTTAAAGAAGTGCAAAGTAGTGCAACTTCATTCCGGCAGGTCACAGAGTGCAAATTACACCCTTGGTGGCCAGAACTTGAGTTGTGTGCCATCAGAACGCGATCTAGGCCTTATTTTAACAGAAAAGCTAGACACCAGTGTAAATTGCACGAGGGACGTCGCCAAAGCTTACGTCACTTTACACTTTATGCATAGGCAGCTGGGAGCTCTTACTCCTGAACTATTCCTAACGTTAGATACGACATACGTGAGGCCACTCCTTGAGATGCATAATATCATTGCTCCTCCGCTACTCAAAAGGGATGCTAACACTGCAGAAAGTGTCCAGAGACGAGCGACAAAATGGGTGATCGGCCTCCGCAACAAATCATATGAGGAAAGACTGAAGAAATTAAGTCTTTTCACACTTAGTTACCGTAGTCACAGGGGAGACCTCATCACCGTCTATAAGATCTTAAATGACCAGGCCCACCCTAACAAGAGCATCCTGCCATTAAGTGATTACAGGCTTCCACGAGGTAACCCGCTAAGGATAGCACACCAGAGACCAAGGACTCGAGTGCGTTCACATTTCTTCTCGCTTCGAGTTTGCCGTCTCTGGAACGCTTTACCGGCGGCCGTAACTACAGCTCCATCTGTGGAGACTTTTAAGCGGAAGCTGGACAATCATGCAGAAATGCATGGTTTGTGTCTCAATGGCTTACTCTCTTAAAATTTGAAACCACATTGTCAATGGATAAGCATACAAGCTAAATCCCCACGCCCTGTCCTGTCTTCTCTCACTGTACCGACTACTCTATCTTTTCTTTCTTTCCTTATAATTTCACCTTTATTATTTCACTTATCTCAACCTATATTATCTACACTACAACCTATTATTATTATTACTATTCTACTTTTATGACCATACCGAATGACCAACGGGTGTTAGGTCAAACTCCATTCACGGCAGCAGCTGGGTCCTAACATACTGCACACTACAAACCACAATCTTGACCAATCCTCGCACCACTCCTCTTGGAGTCTACCAGAGCTAAAGCAGTCGAGTGGCGGGATTTACTGCGCATAAGTTCACCGAAGATCTGGAACCTCTACCTTACAATCAAGAAGCGAGCTCAAAGAAATCACTGGTTTATACTAGCTCGTAATCAGGATATTGGATATTGGACTCTGTGATGAATGTATCCCAGGGATGAGAATGAATCATAACCTTTCCACTCGTCGGTATGTACAATTGATCCCGGTTTCACAAGTCGCTTTATAATAGGTACCAGAGTAGTCGCCTTCCTGTCTGCTATTCCTTCAACAAATCCTTTTCGGAGGGACGTGTCGTATAAACCTATGACCCCAATGTTTTTCGCTCTCTGACGACAGCGGTTATATTTCTTCTTCACCAACACTGTCTCATCCACACAGACTACTACGTCGTCCCTGCCTAACAACGAAGTAATTCTGTCCATTTTCCATGGGGCGATGTCCCTGCAGTGCTGGTATACCAATGGTATACCAGTGAACTGTTGAGACGAGGCTGTTCTCTGTCTCGGCAGCAGCGGCTCTCACGGGCTGTTTCAGTACCCAGTAATTGCAAATGTACAAAATCTGGGTTAGGGAGAGATGCGACCTGGCAAAAAAATTTCCTACGAAATATTACCCTCTTTAATACTAACTCGCTTCCAGCATATTCCACAACGATGTAAAAAATCATCAGTTGACCTAGTATAGCTTTTTAGAGTCATTACACCACCACACGAACAACTTCTCTCCTTTACAAGCAAGCCTAAGTCCAGGCAATACTGAAAGACACTAACCTCCTCGAATTGCAAACGTAAACTTGTAAGGGCACGCATTGAAATGAATCAAGCGCTATACAACATTGAACTACGTTGCTGAATCTCATTGGATAATTCGACGTCGTTCGGTGATTGGTAGTTATTGGTGTCTAAAGTTTAACTTGGCCCAAAATCGAAAAGAGGCATATGCGCAAATAATATATCGAGTGGATATACAGACCAAGGGCTTCTATAGGCACGGTTTGGAATTAACTGTTTATAAATAAACAATAAATTGAAGAAAGCATTAAAATGTGAAATACAGACTATACAGAAACTAATTATCCTGCAAATTGATCCTGATATTTGGACCACAAAATAAAGAACTTCTCTATAGCTTCTTTTTGAACTGGGTTATTCTTTAGTTGTAAAAAGGAGGATGAGCCCTGCGAACAAGTGAATCCAAACTTGATAACTGGCAGCTTCCTAACATATCCAAGATAGGGTGGAGTGGATAGTCAGCTTTGTATATCTTTGGTAGACCAGAGTCTTGGTGTTAGAGATCCTGCTGGCCTAATCTTTTCGTAAAGTTCTTCACGAATAAGATGATTGTTTTTCATTCTTTTTATAGCTTCGGTAAGTTACTTTTCGAGCAATCCCGTCTTGTTTTTCTCGTTCGGTTTCGAGAATTTACAGCTGTCGGAAAGTTGATGGGATATTTTAATGATGTAATCTTTACGATCCATTATAACAACACCTGCACCCTTTTCAGGGCCTGTCAATAGTATTGTAAAGAAGAAAAAACCGAGGGAGCTGAAAGGAATGTTTATTTGGTGAAACGTATTGTACATAGGTAAATTTGGTATACCATATTTTCAAACTGCCATTTGCACATGACATCATTTACCACATCCTTGACGAATTGGTCAAATATCGTCACATTCGATAGCTTCTTGGATTCTGCATCATATGGCAACATTTTTCTCATGGTTCTCTTCTTTGATCGCTCTTTCCAATGCGCAAAGCATATTGTTACTCTTCTGAATTCGCTTTCTGATATACTACTTATATCGGATTATAAGTAGCACTCACCACAGCAAATCTTTATTATGTGGTAATAGTTTAAGCTCTTCTTTGTACTGCTTTTTCAGAAGACTTCGTGTTTTTGGTTTAGTACTAAGGTATTGATTGCAAGAATCAGTTATTGTAGATTCGAGGCATTGAAAATCTTGGACAGACAATAGTATGAGATCATAGGTTTGGCTGAGTAGAATCTCATACTGCACATATGTATGACGCTTGTTGACAATGAGATCGATATCGCAAAACTTCGAACCCATAGACAAGGCTTCTATTTGCAATTTCGATATGGATATGTAAGAGTGGTTGAACAGGTGTCTGTCGAAATTATCGGGAAACTTCGGAAAACTTTCGATAGATTTTAGGCTATTAGATAATTTAGAATAAATACACAGTGTTTACTTGTTGGTGACTTTGTTGACATGAAGGCCCATAATATTATTTGAGCTAGTGGGCTTCAGTTTTCATCGAAAGTCACTCCGAATAGGAGGCAAATTTTTACGGCAAATTATCGACAACCTGTGATTATTATATCACATAAACAAGTATTTGTTTGGTAGAGTGACCTCAAAATTTTTGTTACTTCTCATGTTTACTATATATACATTTGGCCTGCTGAGTCTTCACTGACTCAGTCAATTCTGAGTACTCTATGCTAATTACCGAGTGCTGTTCACATAATAATGCATAACTCCCAGTGCCTTACTGATTTGAATTTTTTGAGATGGCCAGTCTGGGGTATTTAGGATTGAAGAAGTTCTTGTGAACGCTTGTACACTGGTAATCTAGATTGCTTTCAAATTAGATTGCATTTGACATAATCGTTACATATGAATATGGAAGAAAGCCATATCCTATCACTGGTGACCCGAAAACGACTAGCATTTACTATGGAAGAAATTTAGCTTCTACCTTTGTTAATTCAAAAGCAAATAATTTGGAATTTATATACTTTATTCACTTGGAAGAATGTGAAATACATCTTCCTTTATTGCGCCCAGCATAACTGCTACTGTCTGTACAGTAGATTTAATGTGTTGTATTAAAAGTACAGAGTCATTCGGAAAAGTAGGAAGCGATAGCAAAGGTTTATAAAAGTCGGTCAAAACAATAAGGTATTGAGCATTAAGTAAATGAACTTTTCCGCGCCTTTTCTGAAAAGTTAGTTAGTTTTCACGTTTCTTGGGTTTTATTTCTTGACTTTGAGTTCACATAATTTTATTTCATTTTCAATGTATGCCAAATACTGCGATAGTCAGAGCAATGGTATCCAGGATTCTGTTTGTCAAAAAGATGAACCTGATGAAAGGCGTGAGTGTTATTTAAATGTCTACTTTTATTCTTTACTTCTTGGTACTGTAGTTGTATGATAAGCCACTCGTCCACTTTCTAACACTGTACTTGTACTTCTATGCCTTATCTATTAATATTTACATATTCACATTTGCAACCAAATACTTAAGCATTTGGTTGTAAATACAGATTGTTCTGCTGAATACTTGCTGATTATCGAATATTTTTCGTTGAAACTTTTTGTTACCAGGTAATGATTACTTCAAGGATTATTATCTACTTAAATATACTCTTACTCAGATTATAACCCCAATTAGAGTCTTCTGGTAAAAGTTTTAGGGTAATTTGTGTAATGCATCGCATTTCACTTAAAACCTGAAAATACGTTCGAATTTTCACGTTCAGACACTTGGAAATTATCTCCACACTTTCCCTGAATTTTTTACTTTGGCGTGTACAGCGAATTATTTGAAGTTATTTAAGTCAGCAGAGGTATGCGCTTTGTCGCTCCCGTATACAAAACCATTTGGTGAGTGCAGAAAACTACACTAGTCCAGAAATAGTGTGACTGACAGTGAAAAAATACAGAAATTCGCATCGATTCAGAATCATTTCTACATTGACAGACCATATGACAAATGCATTATTTCTGAATTGTTGTAGGCCTTGCATGTATAAAGACTGAATTTGTTATCTCACCTATCACCATCGTCCATTTTTAAGTCCTTATCTAGCCTCCCTTTGGCTTCGTTTCATTTGGAAAAACGGAGTTATTAACAAAACCATTGTATTTATTTTGACTGAAATTCCAAAAATTATTTCGAAAAATGAATTAAATTCTTCAAAAAATTAGAAGTAAACATTAGTAATCCGCAACATTAATGGCGTAAGGTCTCACTTTAATTTAGTGAATTAGACGAAGTGTAATTACCTGTATCTAATTCATAGCTGTTCACTCTACTGCACGACTCACTTAAACTAGAAAGCTTGATTGATGGGTGTAAGAAAGCATTTTTACCTTTAAAGAGTATTTTAACATTTGAGTAATACATAGGCGCTTCATGGAATGAATTGCGACATCGTGTGCGTCGGTGGTTAGGACTCTCGCCGACCATGCACATGGTCCGGGGTTCGGTCCCCTGCCGACGCACGCCCGATATCTATGGTTGGCCTGCAAAATTTGGGCTACCGATATCCATGGTGAAAATTCCATACTTGTACTGAAAATACGGTGTGGCATCAAGCTATAATCAAAAATAAAAAAAATAAAAAATAGATAAGGTTGGATACACTATATTTTTCTGAATTATTGCAAATGAAACTAATAAATAGTTTTAATACTGGTAGATTTTAAGCTTTGGTAAGTTGAATATTTTACTTTTGACTCAATCGAAACCATGTCTGTGGGGTTTATACAAAATCTACGTATATGTAAGTACGAATCTAGATGTAATTTTAACATTCGACATTTTCATCGTTAAACTGTATTTGGACTATCAAGAAGAATGAGATGAAACTCGTGCGTCTTCACTTGCTACTCTACCCAAATTTGTTTAAAGTGTCAAAGAGTATGGAGTTGAATCTGGTTTCTCTTATCTTTTTAATTTCTGAATATGTTCGCTGGTTTAAGTTGTCAGTGATCTACTTTTGGCGAAAGTTACCGATTCACTCATTATTAAAATAAGGAAGGACATGGAAACATATGGACTCTTGAACATATTGAGCTTCAACACTGTCCATCATCAAGAAGGTGTTGTTTTCGAGGTCATAAACTTTTCTGTGTGGTGAAATATCACTTTCAGTGGTATTAAACAGTGTTTTCGGTACAGTTACTTGGTATGTTTTCACACCTAAATTGTGATCACTACTATGCAGTAGCGGATTTTTGACCAGTAGTATTAAAAGTAAAAAGCTAATTTTCAGTGGGATTAATTGTTAATTAAGGACTAATTTAAACTATTCTCAGTGCAGTAATCTGGATGTAGCCTGTCCGTATGTCAGCAGATAACAAAATATATTCTCTACAAATACTAGTTATTTGTACGTAGCATTGTGAAAATGTCGGAAGCATCTACTTTTACCACGAGAACTAAGAGGTAGTTTGTTGAGAAGCTAACACGAAATGAATATTGAGTTTAATTTTCAGTACCTTACATAGTATTCACTATACTCAGAATATCTTTGGGGTTTTCGGTAATAGTATCGGTGTTGCAAACTTCTGAAAAGTGTCATCAAGTAGATTCTATTGTAACATTTGTTTAATTAACTTCAGATTAAAGAAAAGGTCTAAAGGTACAAGGGATATTTGAGATATCTTTCTTTGACTTAAGCATGGACACAGTCCCTTTAAAAGATATTTTTGTAACTCCTAAAGTATCGGATCCAAAACATGAATACCAATAAATATGCCTGCAATTATGCGATTAAAGGGACAGACAAAGATGTTTTGAAATTTTTCTTCATCTACGACAAATCATAGTTCCCTCTTTTAAGCTTAGCTTAGTCTCTGTAGATTAGTAAAACTGTAGGTCTAATAATCCCAGCGACAACACAGTGTACATTGCTTTCAGAGACATATGCTGGGTAGATTAAAAGTAATTTCTAACGTTATACATTAGTGCTTCATGAATATAAATTAGATTGATAATTTGTATGTTAAAGTGATGCATTATGCTCAAGGTAACCAATCTACAGGTAATTCATTGTTGATCTTTTAGAAGTCAACCAATTAAATTAGATTCGTCCGAATTATTTAGCCATTAGAATATTTTTCATTGTTGGCTTTTTGATTTTTGTAAACATAATTGAACGAAAATCGTCTTAATATGTTCACCTTTGATGTGCTGGTTGTGTTTTATGAGTCATAATAAACATTATATCTACACTATTTATACCGTAGTTAATTAATATCACATTTATATTTGTAGTGATGTTTACAGTTTTAACACTAAAAATTGAAATACCTTTCAGCTTCAAACCCAATGCAGTATGTAAGAAGTACTTCAGGAGCAAGCGGAATTCCAGACGATATTAATGGTGCCCCGGTAAGTTCATGTGACACATTTCAACTTTGTATTGTACAAACTTAAATATTTTGCTTAACTAATTACTAGACAGTTTCCATACAAGAGTGATAGTCACTGTAAAGTACTACATCACATTGGCATTAGACAAAAGTGGTAACTAGTTATTTCAGTAGTCATTAGTTCTTTTTAGTGGTTTATATTTCATTGAACCAAGAAATAAATGGTTTTCGTCTGAATTTTCTTGACATCTTTGCCTCTAGCCACGTTATATTAACAAGTCAGAGTTAGCTCTCTTGATTTTTGACTACTGATTTTCCTTCATTTTATCAGTTGGGGTTTAGCTGCAGACTTTAGACCAGAGTATGTTTCCTTTACTCTTAACAGTGAAGAGAATTTCGACAAACTACCTGCCGGTCAAAGCCTAAATGGGTTCGATTTTCCTGATCCCTTTTTGGTAATAGTGCTTTTATTCTCAACAGTCTGTAAGTATACAGTAAAGGATCTAGGTCCGTATTGCCATGCATTTCATATTCTGAGATTTTTTTCCTTGTGAATAAACCGCCTAACGCTAATATAAGCACGAAGCATGCGCACTGTTATAGGGTATGGTTTCACCGTAGCTTTTTATGCATTACACAGCATGTAGTGTTGTCAACTGAGTAATTGTGAAGTGATAAACGTTTTAATTTTACGTCACATCCTTCACCATGCCAACCGAATTCGGTTGCATAATCAGCATAAAATGTTTTATGTAAGAACTGTGCCCAAATATATGTCAAGGTTGGATCGATGAGCAATCAACTAATTGCCGTTTTCCTCTTGTTGTAGTAATCTCATCAGTTGATAGAGTGTGTAGGAAATATTGGAGCATATTTACCGTAGAAAAACACTGTATGCACAATCAAAGACTCGATTTTCTACGTTAATCGTAAGGCGTACATTAGATTCAAGTTTTTTCAATAACTCCATTCTACCTCTCAGCGTGTACACCTTTTTATGCTATTAGTGTATCCTCAAACTATCTAGGCTTTTTTGAAGATTTTGAACTCCAGCATAAGTCCTAGTTACTTCCTTTCAGTGTCTCATGTTCAGTGGGCCAGTGCAGTCAGCAACGATGAGATTAGGTCTAGTGTTGGATAGATAGAAAGAGTAAATCAATGAGATTGTGGGGCTTCATCGATTATAAGGAGTAGAGCAGGTGTTACACATGCTAAGTCATCACCTTCCTTAATGAGTAATTTGACCTGAAGAAAGATTAGTTTTCGAAAAAATAGTTAGTAGTGGTCAGATTAAAACATGGAACCAACCTGTGGTTTCTTTGACTGTTTGACAGTTTGAGCTATGTAAAAGGGTGGTGATCGTTTGGCTTGAGTCGTTTTGGAACCAGTGATCAGGGATTGTTGAGAATGTGAATAAAACTTTTCACACTGGCGCATGTGTATTTACCGCTTGTCCTCACTCAGATTCTGAAAACCCTCACCGATCTTCATCCAATTATCCTACTTCCCTTTGTGATGTAATATTTTACAAAAGTATCTGTAGGTCAGTTAGCCACTAACATATCCAATTGTTACCTGGTTTATGAAAAGTTCATCATTAACTGGTTACCAGTCATTAGTGTAACAGCAAAAGACATATGAGCTTCATTCACTAGTACTATAGTCACAAATAATAAAATACACTTACAGCTGGAAACATGCCGAAATGGTCTTTTTCGTATATGCATAGGTATGAATAGCTAGTTTGACTGTTGGCTTATGAGGTTTAATCGTGCATTAAGTATTTTTTAACAAATTCCGGCGAATGAGATTTGCAAACAAATGCGAAATGACAATTATTCAACTGAAATTAAAAAGCTTTAGTCTAATTAAGAATGATGTTTTCGTTTACATTTCAGTACATTCAGTACTCATCTAAATGAATGATGTTTTATACCAATGTATTTTTTTTTTGATTACTATCGATATTATCTTTTAAAGGCTAGTTTTCATGGATCCCCTATTATTGATCAGCCATTGGTTGATTTAGCTTTGAAAAATACAGAATGTTTATCCGTCTCTAGAGTTCTTGTATTATACACCGGTGGCACTATTGGAATGAAACGTGAAAATGGTGCATACTGTTCAGTGGAAAACTTTTTTCTGCCTACTTTATCAAAAATGCCAACATTTTGTGATCCAGAGTAAGTAAGAATGAATAATTCTGTGAAAAATGAATTAAAGGTGTTTTTGAATAAGTTTTGCAACAGCACTCTTTTACTCTCTATCATCATTATTTTAACTGATTTGGAAAATATTTAATTTTCTATAGTTTGGTTTGTAAGGATTAGTTATGTTTTACGAGTTGATCACGGACTGATATCAGTTAGAGAACCATTGAAAACCAGGGAGTACTGGACAGCTGCTGTTTCATCCTAGTTTGGGAATCATCGGCAGTACGCACCCACTGGGATTCGAACCCAGGACCTTCCGGTTACAAGGCATACGAGCTTGCCTTGTAACCGGAAGGTCCTGGGTTCGAATCCCAGTGGGTGCGTACTGCCGATGATTCCCAAACTAGGATGAAACAGCAGCTGTCCAGTACTCCCTGGTTTTCAATGGTTCTCTAACTGATATCAGTCCGTGATCAACTCGTAAAATATTTAATTGGTGGGTGGTGACTGGCAGTGGAATCCAGGATGCGCATTTCGTCCTATTTGGGACTCGTCAGCTGGATGTACCTGCATTTCTCAGTGAGTAATGATGTTGTAAGAGTATCTTTCTTAGATAGACTTGGTTTTTAATAAACAGTTGGAGGCGATAGGCAGGAAGTCTTCAACCTAGGTTTCGTGTTAGTTGGCATTTGTCGGAAAGGCGTGTCTGCAATTCTGAAACAACTTATGTCTCTTATGAGATTCAAACCCATGTCACCAAGTGCTGCATTTACAGATGTCACCATTGCGCTATTCTTGCTCGGGATTGACCTCCTGTGGGACTGTAATGGATACTTTGATCAGACATTACAGTTTACAGTTTATTTAGGATAGTAGGCTATATGCCTGTGTTAATCCTTTCGATTTGTTGCACACAGGAGGTCCAATCTCGCCTTGAATGAATAAACGGATGGCGCTGATACGACGTGTTCCAGTAGGGAGTTCCAATGGTTCACAGTTCGATGCGAAAAACGGATCTTCAGACGCAGACGATTCAACCGTGTTTTTTGAACCTCGTGGTGATGTGGTCCTCGCAATTGGTTGGTGCTTGAAGGAAGAAATAAATTAGATAAATTAGCTTCGAAATCATTTCTTAGGATACGGTATGCTAGTATTAGGTCGCCCCTAAGTCGTCTGTATGACAGTGGAAATAAACCCAGTCGATTTAATCTCTCCTCATATGAGAGGGTTGAGAAACCCTTTATTAGCTTAGTTACTACTCTTTGCACTACTTACTTTACTTTACTTCGGCTATCTCCTACGGGAGGATGAGCCGTCTTCATGAACACCTCGAATCATCGCTGCCCACGAGCGGCGATCTGATGCAACGTTTTGCCACAGGGTTATTCACTTAAGAGAGTTCATGAAGTTTCATGGGAATTTGGTACGAGTGATGTCCCCAGAATCGCTCGGCCTTTTGTTTGAGAGTGCAGCTCTAGCCTTTACACAACCAAGTGCGACCTACAAGGCAGTAGGAGTGGAGTAGGGAGTCCACTATCCATTGGCAGCCGGTGACCGGAGTTCGGTTCATACGCCTTTTTTGAATGGGGCCAGACATCCAGGACATCCAACAAGCCCTTTTTCCATACGTCTGCCGGTGAGCTCCAGTGAGCTTCATACGCCAGTCGTTGGAGGTTTGGAATCAGGGTTTAGCCATCTCTCCTAGTTTGTCATCCAATGGACAGTCAACCCGGTGAAGAGCGCCGGGCATCCACTACTCTTTGCACCCTTTCTAATAAGTCTATTTCGTATTTGAAACACGTGCTCGGAGGCCAGGAATTTTATCCAGGCGTTATGTGAATGATTAGTATATAAGTGACCATTCCATATAGACATTCAAATGCCTACAAGTTAGGTGAAGAACACACTTCTTTTTCAGTTCGTTTCTAATTACTAGGTCTACATTTTACCTATACTAACCAGATAGTTATATGCTAATTAATGAGGAGCCGTAAATTTCAAGGTATGGGAATGATGAAAATACTTATGTGAATTAATACAAATTAGTGAAAGGTAGTGTTAGTTTGTCGGGGTTACCAGCAGGCCATTAAATCACCGGTAATGTTTAAGTTAGTGATAAGTAGAAAGGATGAATGAATGGATCTGCTGGATTCTCAAATATCACTTACATTTAAATAACTACAGACTTTGTGATTGAATGAAATAACCTTTGATACCGGCGTTAACTGACAAGCATTTCGCGTTGTGTAATGCGTCGGTGACTCAATGGTAGAACACCAGCCAACCACCCAAGTAGCCGGGATTTGATCCCCTGCCGACACATACCTTTACCTCGTTTAGCCGGTAATAAGCCCGGCAAAGAAGGAAGGTTGGGAGTGAGTCTAGCAACCGCATCCAGTAAAAAACACCACTACTGGTGGAATTTCAAAGCTCTAGCTTGAGACCCTATGTCTCACTGAGAACTCTAGGGAATAAAACAAAACAAACAGCAACTGCTATGTAATACATAGACATTGTTAATGAGTTTGTCTTTGGTCACAACACTAGCACTGGATTAAATAATACTTGTAGGGGATCTAAGTGCTCAAGTTCTCAGTTTCGATTATTATTTATTTACTAAAATACAAACTAGATAACCAAGGAACAGCAACAACAACAACCACCAATCATCAACGGGAGGGATTTAACGGTGGTTACCTCCTTCACTTATGTAGGAAGCATCTTTTCAACTATAGGTGGAACGGATGGAGATGTCAAAACCAACCAGGCAGAAGTAGAAGGGCAAGATATGCCTTCATCAACCTGACACCAGTTTGGAAATCTTCTGCACTCAGGCAGTATAAACAACAAGATTCGGATTCTGTTCAACACCAATGTCAAGTTGGTCCTACTATATGGGTCAGAAACTTGCACTGTGTGTCACGGAAAGGATTTCCAACAGGTTTCAGACTTTTATCAACTGCTGCCTCCTTCGCTGGTTGGCTCCATACTGAGGGTCAAATGGCCAGCCAGACAAAAAGAATAAGCAACAAGAAACTCTGGCAATGAACAAACCAACGAAGAGCCGATCGCTCCACAAATATGTAGGAGAAAATGGAGATGGATCGGGGGTATACGTTGAGGAGGCCGTCGGATGACATCGCGCGCAATGCAGGCCATCGCTCGAGTGGAATCCCAATGGGTTCTAGGGTGACATATAGGAGATTGTGCGAGAAGAAGAGGGATCATGGTCAGTCGTGGACCCAGATGAAGAGGACAACGGAGAACAGAAGGAAGTGGAGATATGTTGTTGAAACCGTGTTCCACTCAGAACCCAAGGGAAAAAATAATAATAAAATACAAACTTCTAACATAAAGTGCACCAAGAGATCCGACGCGCAAATAGTTTATGACAGGGCTGGAATACTACGCGGAAGCTCAAATCGAAACAGGTGGTTGTCATAAGAGGCCACCGCCATGATCCACAAGGCAGTAGAGCGGCATCAGGAGTTACATTCCCATGGTTTCCAGTGATCAAAACACTTTCATACACCACTCGATCATTTTGGATTCTGGAGCCCATCTACACCATAGGCTTGGAATCGCCTGCACAGATCTGCATGTCCATCAGTTCAGTTGTAAGCCCAAGACATTTTCATTCACTCTTTCACATTTTATGAGGAACACCCCCAACTGCGTGAAGATATAGTGAATAGGACTTACCTGACAAAAGCTATGAACACCTGATCACTTCGATATTTTGGTTTTAACTTTATATGTATATCTTGTACTAAGTTTAATATTGAGTCGTTATTATTATTATTTTATATAGGTTTAAAACTAATCTGACACAATTTAACTATGAACGTATACATGGTAGATTACGCAAAAGTGATATACCAAGACATTCTAGCGTTTTATATTCACGAGGTTCAAGACGCCAATCTAGCATAACAGCATCTGATCATATACAGACCTATGCCTTACCAATTGATAAAACAGGACATCGAATCATGTATACAATTGTCGAATATTGGCCACTGTTGGATTCATCTGATTTAAGTATGAATGAATGGAAGCGTATAGCACAGGATATTTATGCTTTTTATGATCAATTCGATGGATTCGTTGTATTACACGGGACTGATACACTTGCTTATACAGCGTCAGCTTTATCATTTATGCTAGAGAATTTGGGGAAACCAGTTGTTCTTACTGGAGCACAACTTCCTGTCTTTGAATTTCGTAGTGATGGATGGAATAATTTTCTTGGTGCATTAATGATTGCTGGTGGGAAATATGCAATATGCGAAGTGACAGTATTCTTTCATGACAAAGTAAGTATGAATGGGATTTTTGTAAATAATCCTTTTTTGTGTCTGTGTGTCCATGTTGAGTGTTTTATTAGTATAGTGTTTTGCCTAAAAACAATACGACTAATGAGTCAATATTCGATCGTTGTTTCTACAATTGAAATTCAACTCTGTTGTGGCGTGGTTTTCTGTTGAAATGAAATTTAACTACCTATCCTCAGACTTTTACTAACTAGATGACTTTATCTTAGGTACCTGCACTATACACTGTGTGTATAATAAATATTTGGCAGTGGAATGGCAGTATTCCAGCTCTCTCACAAACTATTTGTGCGTCGGAGGCACAGCGGTTAGGACACTCGCTCGGAGTTCGATCCAAGGCCGACGCACACCTGATATCAATGGTCGGCCTGATAATTTTGGGCCACCGATATCACATGCTGAAAATTCCATAGTTGTAACAAAATACCAAAAATAATCAGACATCGTCGAAGCATCTGTACAAAAGCCAACATGTCAACCTGAGGCCGAGCACTTCGGTCTAATCATAAAGCAGGACTGGTCCGAACTTCTTCAGGGAAATTAATCAAAATTAACATAACACAGGTTTTATATATAAAAGGTACATCTTTTTAAAAACTTTGTCCAATCATGATTCATAAACACAAGTATTAACAAGTATAATAAACAAAATTGTATGAGCTGTGATCAAAATTTGACCTCGGACTTACAAATAGTGGTCTACCTTTGTTAAATACTTTAAACAGAGTGTGCATGCGTGTGTGTGTAAACAGTTGTAAAACATTTCTCAACGTCTCCATAGGAAGATATAGACAGTCAGGAATTTGACCAAGTATTATTAATTAGTGATACATATCCATTTTTATTTATTAATCAGGATTTCCTCTGCATCAGCTAACATCAAACCTTCATGTCCGTTCAAAATGCTAGTATCTAGAATTTTATGATTAGACGTATTTTCAAAATTATGGTGTTTAGGATTAGAGTTTAGTTTAAGCACCCTGTCGAACTTATTGCATTGTCTTCTTTCTGAATATTGAGCTGCCTTATTCGACCTACTGGGGTTGTCAGGTGACTCGACAGCTACGGATTTAGGATGTGCATTTTGTTCCAGACAACGGAGACTGAAAACACGATGATTGTGCCAACTACATAGTTTCTTTGTTAATTTAATTCGATAGCAAAATAATTCAAATGAACTGTCATCAAGATTTGACCGAATAGTTCTAAAATATTTGGGCGCCGAGTGAGAAGTAGACATTTGTAAAAAATTATATTTGTAAAATCTCAGCGATATTGAAATAAGTAATTCCAACGTTTCGTTCGGCAATCTGGTCCGAACTTCTTAGGAAATTGATCAATTACTTATTTCAATATCGCTGAGATTTTACAAATATAATTTTTTACAAATGTCTACTTCTCACTCGGCGCCCAAATATTTTAGAACTATTCGGTCAAATCTTGACGACAGTTCATTTGAATTGAATAAAGCAGGAAAGTTCAAATTGAATTGAATCTTCAAGTATTGGTTTTATAGGGATTTTGTTTGATTGCATGGAGGATTTCATCATGAGCTGACATCAGTTAGAGAACCACTGGAAAACCTGGGAGTACTGGACAAATGTTTCGTCCTAGTTTGGGACTCTTCATCAGTACTCTCCCACCGGGATTCGAACCCAGGACCTTCTGGTTACAAGGCGGACTCGTAGGCCATTAAGACACTGGGACCCGATCTAATGGTCCATGAATTCTAACTTCTGCCAATTCACGACATTGCGCGACCATTTCGCAATTTCTTCTTCGATGAGTTACTGCCTCATCTTCAACCTGCTGTACCCTACCAGTCACGGCTTCTCACTAGAACCCCAGGTTAACAGCCTGAATAGGGCCAGTCACTAGTGAGCATCAGATTAATTTTCAAGTATTGGTTTTGTAGGGATTTTGTTTAATTGCATGGAGGATTTCATCATGAGCTGACATCAGTCCCAGTGGCTCAATGGTCTACGAGCTCGCCTTGTAACCAGAAGGTCCTGGGTTCGAATCCCGGTGGGTACGTACTGATGAAGAGTCTCAAACCAGGACGAAACAGCTGTTCAGTACTCCCAGGTTTCCCAGTGGTTCTCTAACTTATGTCAGCTCATGATGAATTAAATTTGTCTAATTATTTTAGTTTTTTAAAGTAATAACTATCAAAAAGCACTAGCAACTGTTGTTATCAGATGGTTGGAGACAATCGGCAGGAATCCTTCGATCTAGGCTTCGTGCTTGTTAGTACTCTTCGGTAAGGCGTATCTGCAACCTTGGAGGAACTCATGCCCCCCTCTGAGATTCAAACCTGTGTCACCCAGTGGTGCAGTCAGAGATGTGATCAGTTATATCGCAAACTGGCAGAAGTTTGAAGTTATGGGTCACTGGATTCCGTCCCATTGGCTAAATGGTATACGGGTTCACGTTTTAACTCAAAGGTCCTGGATTTGATTCCTGACAGTGTTATGGGTGCGTACTGTGAAGAGTCCAAAACAGGGACGAAACAGCTATCCAGTACACCCTGGTTTACAGTGGTTCTCTAAGTGAAGTCAATCTAGTTTATTCAACGAGTTCAACTGCTGAACGGATGCATTAAACCCAGCAATCACTTTGAATTATTCGACTGACAAGGTATGGTCTACAGGACATGTATTGATTATGTGATACTTTACATTTTTTGCAGTTGGTTATATTGATTAGTTGGGGAATCTCTCTGCTTAATTATAATTTATTTTCTTTTAATAAGAAAAGATAATAGTCTACAGTTAACTTTATATATTTTGTCCGTCTATTATAGTTTTTTTTTCACTTTCTTTCTTCAGTTATTTCGTGGTTCTAGAGTGGTAAAATGCTCAAGTAATAATTTCGATGCGTTTGAATCACCAAATTATCCAGCAATCGCTGAATTAGGCACTGAAATTGTAGTAAATTATGATCTGATTTTTCGAACACCTGGAATGCCTAAACCATTCTGTATTCATACAAATCTATGTCAAGATGTTGCAATCCTTAACATGTTCCCTTTGATATCTAAAGAGCATATTGTTTCAATGCTGGCACCACCAATTAAAGGTAAGTGTTCTCATCATATATTTAAAATAGGTATTATGTACACAATTTTTATATATACTGACCTTGAATTTCAGAGACTGGAATATACAATATACCATAATTATATTAGTTTCCACTCAAAGTGAAGTCAAAGTGAAACGATCTACAGGTTTGATTACGAGCTGACATCATTTACAGAACCACTAGAAAACCAGTGAGTACCGGACAGCCATTTCGTCCCAGTGTGAGACTTTTCAGCATTTCACATCCACCGGTGTTCGAACTCAGGACCTTCTCATTACAAGGTGAGCCCGTATAATATTCGGCCATTGGGACGAAATATAATGGTCCATGAATTTCAGCTTCTGCCAATTCGTGATATATACAGCGCAACCGCCATCGGCGAGTAACTGTCCTCTTATCTGACTTAGCGAACCCCGCTGGTCACGATTTCTCATTAGAACTCTAGGTAGCTTTTTGTATACAGCCAGTAGCTAGTGAGCATCAAAGGTCTGGTCTTGAGATGAAGGGTCCCAAACTAGGATGAAATAGCTTTTACTGACGTTTCGCTATTTAATGCTGCCAATAGCTTTATCAGAGGAGGATATTAAACCAGAATTTACAAAATCTCAGCTTCTATATAAAAACTTAATCATCGTTCCTCAACATGGGGGCATTTTCGCGTTGTCAAGTTGGCCAATTGGTAAAGATAACAAAACCAGGTGTAGACTGTTGCATTTGATAAGAGTTTGAAATTATGGAAAACAGCGTGTGTCTATATAATGAAATTGCTCATCACATCCGTGTTGATTTTGTCATTTCATGGGGGAGGGGGGAGGTGTTGTAATCAGGTCAAATTCTGTTTTAGTTCATCATTCCTATTCAGACAATTCGGATTCTATTTGATGATATGAAGGGCTTCTGATGATATGAGACGTCCTTTGTGATTTCTGAAATTTTTCTGGACTATTTCAATATTGTCTAAATCAATTTTGTGGCCTGGTTCGATAGCGTAGCCTGTAGACGACATAAGGCTGATGATTTTTCAAGCTTTTCTAGTCCAACTGGATTTCTCGGTGGTCGAACAGATGCTCTACGGTGTTCATTTCTTGTGATTTTGATTTCTCAAGATGTTTGTCCGATGTATATCGCATCACATTCCAAGCATTTTATTTTATAGACACAATTAGACAGAGAATTTTTAGGGATTTGGTCTTTTATATGGATTAAGTTGTTACATACATAAGCTGAGATTTTGTAAATTCTGGTTTAATAATACTTTGATAAAGCTATTAGCAGCAGCATTAAATAGCGAAACTTCAGTAAAAACAACAATATCGTTTTGTTTTTCATTCATTGGGAAATACAAGAAAACCTTTATTATAATGAATATCATATACCCAATGCCCAAATTTTTTCAAACTGTTAAAAGTGAACTTGGTTTGGACATGTAGATGTAGGATGAAATAGCTGTCCAGTACTCCCTGGTTGTACAGTGGTTCTCTAACTGACGCCAGCTTGTGATCAATCCTTTAACCAATCAAATCCCTGCAAACCAGCACTTGAAATGATTTAGTTCAATTACACGTTGTGTTTGTTTTTTTACAGCAACAAAGGATTCTTTAAGGAAGGATTGAAAATAGGGTTGAATAACGGTATTCTTTATCTGTTTTCTATTCTTATTTATCTTATGAACAGATGAATTTATTGATATTAGATAGTTGGAGGCAATCGGCAGATACGCCTTGCTGATGAGTTCCAACTAGCACGAAACCTAGGTCCAAGGCTTCCTGCCAATTGCCTCCAACTATCTAATATCAAATCAATGTGCATCGTGACAGCGAGCTACCTAGAATGGTGGCCACATTGCAAATACCTGACTGATAGAATTCAGTCTGCACCAAAGAAGGACTAGATACGTCACACCAGTAACTAGTGTCCAATCAAGATTAATTTATTATTCGACCAAGTATCCCTGTAATTTGTCAGTTGTCAACATTTATATTTTTTTAACGAGTCTTGATTTTATTTTGAACCCCAGTGTGATATTATGTTTCAAGTTATATTGTATGTGATATGCTTATGAATGGAAAATTCCTAGTAATTTTCTTTATGAAAACCTGAATACATTTGACTGCCAGTAATATAAATAATTTACTGATGGAATTTAACTAATTAACATCGCATGAGAAGAAAACTGTGTCAGCATATGGAAACAAAACTGTTTGAACTCTTGTTGTTGTCGTCATTGGTAATCTCATGACTTTTTGATTGGAAACTAGTGAGTAACTAGTGTAGTGCAAACTGAATTCTATTAGGAAAGTTTGCAGTGGTGCCACCATTCTAGATGTCTAGATATCAAAGTGCACTTCGAATTGTTGATATTAGATGGTTGGGTGCACAATCGGATGAAAGCCTTCGACCTAGGTTTCGTGCTAGTTGGCACTCACCAGTCAGCAAGGCGTGCCTGCAACCTTGAAGGAACTCATGTCCCTTCTGAGATTCGAACCAGCCTGTCCAATCAAAGTATCCAGTGCAGTCCTATAGGAGGCTAATCGCAAGCCCGAATAGCCCAGCGGTAACGTCTCTGAGTGCAGCATTGAGTGAAGTGGGTTCGAATCTCAGAAAGGACATGAGTTGTTTGAAGAATGCAGACACGCCTTGCTGACCGGTGAGTGCCAACTAACACTAAACCTAGGTCGAGCAAGGCTTCCTACCGATTGCCTCCAACCATTTAATAATCACTTCTTTTATTCGTTAAAGTCATTTATATTGTGAGTCATGCGGAATGTTGTTGAACACAAAGACAACGTGTTAAAGTGTTCTAAGATTTACATAGATTAATACAAGTGCTTACAAGTGTACCTAAAGAATAAAAAAATGTTGTTTATTTTGGCTGTACAGTTCAACTGTTCAGATTAAAAACACACCAGCAACATTGAGAAATCATGTCAGTGTAAGAATATATGCACAAACTAATAATAATAATCTACTTTATTCCAAAAACAGTACTTATAATACAGAATGGAATTCTCAGTATTTGTCACAATATTGCATCTGATTTACTCAAAATATAAATAAAATTAAAAATTAAAACAAAATTAATCGGAGGAATTTGTCCACATTTACGATATAAAGTCAAAAATATTCGAAGCACGAATTGAGATTATTAAATATAATAATAATAATAACAGTGAGTTTGTTTCAAACGGTATTGTCGATTCAGTTTGGAAACTTTAGCATGTTATAGATTATTGGATCTAATGTTCTGTTGATATAGTATAGTGAGGGGAAATACAAAATTAACAGTTATAATACAGCTTAAATTATGTCCACACTTATGAAAAAAAATAAACAAAACAAAAAATTGAGAGGATTATAAATATAAGAAATACAATAACAATAAAGTTTGATGCTTTAAGGGTGAAGGAAATGGTTTATTTAGTGGTGCTAAGAAGGTTAGTTAGTTCATGTCTGACACTATTTTCATCACATAAAGTACGTGCTAAATATGGTATAGTGGAATTTTTATACTTAGACGTACGTGCATAAAGTCTTCTGAAAAGACTTCTTGTTTTACCTGAGGAGACACAAGGTTGGAGCTGCGGGTGCTGCGGTGGGTGCTCACAGTCTGACAAAATTCCTTTAGCAAATTTGTTGCATGACATCAAGTGCCTATCAGTGACAATGTCAACGATATGGCCCAATGGGATACCACTCGTCCTACTGACAGTCTTCAGAGTTCTACGAAGTATGACATAGTCCTTTTTAAGCAATCCAGGAAAGAATAAGGGTGAACAGTAAAGAAGAATAGGTAAAATACACGAGTTGATAAACTGTAAGAGGAGTGGTTGAGTTATGCCTGAGTGCCTTAACTTCTTAATGTAAAAAGTCAGACGAAATATTCTTTTAGAAATCGCTAAGACATGGGAGGACCAGGATAGGTCAGAAGAGAGAATTAATCCAAGATACTTAACTTCAGACTTGGTTTCTATATCAGTATCATCGATTTTGCAAGGGTCATAGGAACCAACGGCTTCATTTAACTTTCGTTTACATCGGAAACTGAAATTAACAGTCTGACATTTGGAAGGATTAAGTTTAAGGCCGTTAGACGAAGACCATTTGCTAATTCCTGATAGAAAGTTGTTTATCTTAGTGCAGTCAAGCTGGGAGTTAACAGACATTGAAATAGTTAGATCATCGGCATACTTAACAAAGTTCATTTCATCAGAGTGAGGCAAGTCATGCAAGAAGAAAGAAAACAGAAAAGGAAAAAAGACAGCGCCTTGAGGGACACCAGCCTCAGTAAGCAATGAAGTGGACGACTTTCCCTGACATACAGTGTACTGCGAAATGGTCAGTGAATGACATCCAGTGTGACTGTTTATATCCTATGTGTGTTGGTTAAATTTTGTCGATTATGTAAACAGTGTAGCCCCCAAGCTAACAGACACAATATTTCTATATATTGCAGCTCGCTTAAGCTTGATGTTATATGATGGAAACAGTCTGTCAGTGGAAAGCTTTAGATTTATATTTCGTGTTTCAGCCAAAGACTTCGTCACTGAGCTGTTCAGGCCTCAGGAATATGGCTGTGCAGCTGGATGGATTTTCCGGTGAAGAGTTATTCACACGACTAGAAGTACTGACTTAACTAAAACTTATTTCCAATTTAATAACGTAACACTATTAGATTTATAGAATCGGAAAGGCGAGAAACACATTCATCAACCTGAAACCAATCTGGAAATCTTCGTCACTCAGCCTGCATCAACAACAAAATTCGGATTTTCAATACAAACGTCAAGTCAGTCAGTTCTTCTATACGGATGGATCAGAAACTTGGCCAGTGTGTCACAAAGAATATTTCCAACAGCCTGTTGCAGACCTTTATCAACAATTGTCTTCGCTCTATACTGAAGATCAGATGGCCGGAAAGAACAAGAACCAATCGCCCAACAAATATGCAGGAGAAAGTGGAGATGGATTGGACACTCGCTGAGGAGGCCGCTGGGTGACATCGCGCGTCAGGCCCTCGAGTGGAACCCGAAAGGGAAGCGGCGAGTGGTTCGTCGGTGCAAGGGTGACATGCAGGAGATCGTGTGAAGAGGAGCTGAAACAGTATGGACTAACATGGATGCAGGTGAAAAGTACAGCAGAAGACAGAAGCAAGTGGAGACGTGCAGTTGAAGCCCATTGTTCCACTAGGAACCCAAGGGAACAATAATAATAATAAGATTTATACATCAATCACTTATGTTCTCAATGTTTTTTCTTGTTCTTCCTAATTCATATTTTTAAGGGGTTGTTCTTCGAACCTACGGAGCTGGTAATGTTCCAAGTTCACGTCAAGATCTATTAGATGCACTGAAAGAAGCTTCTGACCGTGGAGTACTTATAGTCAATGTTACTCAATGCTGGCGTGGTGGAGTGAAAGCAATTTATACAACTGGACTGATTCTTAATGAATATGGTGTTACTCCAGGCTATGTAAGTGACATGTATGCGGTTATATTAATAAATCATATATACACACAGAAGGTACTCTGATCTTTTACAAATAAAGGCAAATCAGAAAATATTACTACTACTAACAATAATGGTTTGCTTAATTCTGGATAAAATATTTACAAAAATGTACAGAATACTCGGAGTAATTTATGGCATAACGTTTCCGCTTCTTTCAGGATCTTTAAGCGAAATGCCAGTCTTGAGTATATCATGTGACACCGTGGTGGTTTTGTCTCTCCGAAAAATGCGCACCGTTAGTTTGAAGGCCAATTAAAAATGTGTGTTAGTACATTTTCGAACCCAGTAGTATAACTGAATAATTGAAATAATAAGAAACAGAGGACATTTTATGCATTCTTATTCAACCATTGGTTTGCAGGGATATCGGTTTGAGGATCATTGGAAAACTTGAGAGTACCAGACAGCTGTTTCGTCCTAGTGTTGGATAGAAATTCAGGTAGCCTAGTGATTCAAGCTGGTTATATTATTATTATTGTTTCCTTTAATTCCTAGAGGAACATAGGGCTTCAGCCACGCGTCTCCATTGCGTTCGGTTCTCTGCTAGAGTCTTCACCTGGCTCCAAGTCTGCCCACATGCTTTCATCTCCTCTTCACATGACCTCCTCCAAGTCACCCTCGCACTGACGACCAACTCGCCGCTTCCCATTCTGTCGGGTTCCACTCGAGCGATGGCTTGTCTAGTGATGTCACTTGATGGTTTCCTCAGAGTATGGCCAATCAATCCATCTGCATTTCTTCCTGCCTATTTGTTTCACAATCGGTTCTTGGTTGGTTCGCTCATTGCCAGAGATCTCTGTTGCTGATCTTTTCTGGCCGGCCATCTGATCTTGAGTGGTATTGAGCGAAGACAACTGTTAATGAAGGTCTGTAGTTTGTTTGAGATGCTGTTTATGACGCGCAGTGCAAGTCTCTGATCCGTATAGTAAGTAGCACTGACTTCACATTGGAGTTGAAAATCCGGATCTTATTTTTGATGCTGGTTGGCAGAATAAAAAGTGTAATATAATATACACCTATACTCACTATTGACTTAAAATTAACCTCAGACTACATTTAGATAATTTTTTAATTAGTCTGATTTAAAAGGAATATAAAGTAGATAAGTAATAATTTGGTTTTCTTTTGAAGCCAAATAATGAATTAAAAAAATCACTAATTATAGATTGTCACTATCATATTAGTAACCAATGTGTTTATAGTTCAGAATTGTACTAGCTAACTGACAAGAACATGCTCATAAAGAGAGATAGAAAGTATATGAAACAATATGATCACATAAGTGATTCTGTTTAGAGTAATCAATAACAAGCTTGTCTTTGGAGTTGAAAAATTTTATTGTTCATATCCATGGAAATTTCATTGTAATGTAATAATGAATAAGAAATTACATAATTGATATAAGGATAAAACTTGAACACTGTGGTAGAGTATAACTCCATTATAGATAAGATTTTATTTTGCTAAATTCACACAGTGCTTGTTATACAGTAATATTTACTGATGACCACGTTTCGAGCACAATTTAGCTCTGCTACTCATAATCATATCAAGGCACTACTCACACAACTTTCTTGCTTCTTTTATATACATGAGTAAATATTGATTAGACATTTCAATAAAAACAATATAAGATAAAATATATTCGAAAGTAATATTAGTATCACCAATAAAATACAATTATGTGGGAAATAAGCCCAGTGAAGAGGGAAGGTTATCCTTGAATTCAACTACCCTACCCCGTAAAAAACACAGGACGAAAACGCCACTACTACATCTCGAAGCCCCAAATTTCACTTGGAGCGCAAATAAATAAATGTGATGTGTTCTACTAATATTATGCGTTTAAGTTTGTGATAACACTAAAATTTATTGGAATCAGATAGCTAACAGACTGATAAAAAGAAAAGATACTGACCAATCAAAAAGCTTATGGCTATTGAAAGGTTATTCACTTACCTTTTTACCAATAGAATATGATATTTTGCTAGACTGTAAGCTAAATAAAGGTTGGTGATAATATTTATTTATTTATTTATTACTTAATTTATTCTAACTGTGGTAAGTAATATGTATCTTGAAAGTGTTTTTTGCACTTTTGACCTTATTGTTCTGGTTAGAAAAATTCAGTCTTATAATGATGAGAGAAAAGTTTTTGTATAACTCTCTAACTTATTGTTGCTTTAAGTACTGGTGTAGTGTGGTTACTAGTTGGCTAATATGAAGGAAGCTCAGTGTAATAATAATTGGAAAATATATATATATATAGTGTATGATAAGCTAATAATACCGTAGGTGTTAGGGCTTTGTATACACCTATACTTATACAGAGAAGCATAACTCTTCACAAAATGACTGGTAATACCGTCTGTGTGATAGTACAATGCAAGTGTCATTGTTGATTCAGAAGAATAAAGCTAAGCTATTATTATTATTATAATATTCTTAATTAATTAATTAATGTATAGATAAAACTACACTGTAATCAATATTTTAATCATCATGCATATACTTTGAAATGTACTCATTAGGACTATCTAGTGAATGTTCTACAAACATTTGACATTTAGATTTACTTTACTTATGTTTTATTTTAGTGTGATATCTATCATATTTATTTTGCTATTTCTGAAAATGAGAATGGTTACTTCACTGTTATTTAGTGGTGTTTTGCAATTAATAGTGTTCTCTGAGCTGGTTGGTTTAGTTGCGGAGTTTTCGTCGTCCCCCTGCTGGACAACATCTTTAGCATAAAGTGAAATTATTTAAATTTCTTCATGAGTGATATAATCGCGTTTCCTGTTAACCGTCTTTACATATGTATTGATAATTTTCTATTGACTTGGATTTTAAACTTTCTGGTCACCTGATTTACTTTTTATTAGTTGGTATATTTCGTCTATTATATTAACGTGTTTGTTAATTGCATTTTCGTTTGAGTACCAGGCTTCTAGGAATTCCCTGCCAGTACTTTTGGTGTTTCCTCTGTCTAAGATTTTGACATTATCCCAATCAAATTGATGACCATAATTGTCTTAATGCATTGATACTAAAGAGTACATATCGTGTCTTTCCACGGCTGATTTGTGTTCTTGAATTCTGATTCGAAGGGGACACCCACTTTGGCCGATGTAATGCTTGTTGCAGTTCATACAATTTATTTTGTAAATGGTATTAATTTTATCTCCTTTTTTGTTGGATCTTTTGGTTTGCATAATATCGAATTAAGCGATTTGACTGGCTTGCGTGCTATATCTATATCAAACGGCTTCAGTATTCTAGCTGTTATTTCAGAGATATTCCTCGTGTATGGCAGAATGGATTTTCTTGTGGTCTTTGCAAATCATCCACCTGAGCTACAAATCTTCTCTATTATTTCATATAGTGGTGTTGTTGGTATTGTTTTGGGTTACAGCTGGAACATAGGGCTTCAACAGCACCTCTCTCCTTAGTCCTTTTAACCTAACTTCACTATTTTCCAAAAGCTGTCATCTCCTCCTTCATATCACTATCAAGCCCAGACCCATTTCGTCGTTTCCCATTCGAGTTTGGGCGATGTTGGTCAACGGTCTCCACAGTGTCCCCCCCGCTATCCATCTCCATTTTTTTCGGCATATATTTTTCGGATGATCGGTTCTTGTTGTTGTTTATCCTGTCTAGCCAGACATCTGATCCCCAGTATTGAGCCAGCAAAAGCAGTTACTGATAGAATTCTGCAGTAGTTTGTTTATTGGAGAAAGTTTTCTGTGACGCTTCAAGTCTCTTTACCATGTTGAAGAACAGACTGACTAAAAATCCGAATTCTTTTCTTGATGCTGAGTGCATTAGATTTCCTCACTGATTTCAGAGTAATGAATACCTATCTGTCTTACCTTTCCAATGCTGCCTCCGGTATCCTTACCCGTGCGGCTTGTGGCTGAATACATGCTGTCTGGATGAATGAAAGACGGGACATCCTTCGAGTTTCTCCCGTTAATAGTGATTGGTGCTTGTTATTGTTGGCTAGTCATCTTTATTACCTCTGTCATTTGTATATTCATGTGGAGTCATGCCTTCTTTGATTGGACACTAGCTAGTATGATGTATCTAGTCTTTTGTTTGGTGCAGACTGAATTAAATCAGTTAAGTTTGCGATTTGGCCACCATGCTAGGTGACTCGCCAACACAATGCACTCAGATTGGTTGTTATTGCATGGTTCAAGGCAATCAGCAAGAAGCCTTCAACTTAGGTTTCGTGCTTGTTGGCACTTACCAGCCAGCAAGGCGTATCTGCAGTCTCGAAGGAACTCATGTTCCTTCTCAGATTCATACCCGTGTTACCCGACGCTGCAATCTGAGGGTTCGGGGTTGACCTCCTGCAGGACTGTATTAGATACTTTGATTAGACACTAACTAGTGTCGCGTGTGCTGCCTTAGCTTTTCCTTCTGATAACTTGTTGATTTTTGCCTGTAGATCTTTGAGTATGAGTAATATTAAACACTGAAATAATTATAAATCTTCCCTAGTTTACTAGCCTAGTTCTAAGGCTTGAAAAATGGGAAAGTTGGACATGGGACTAGCAATCCTACCACCGGAAAATCAACCCGATCACTACAGAAACTTCAACGTTTCTATATGTAGACACATTGCTAAACGATAAACAAGGGAATGCACGCAAGATTGAGTCTAGTAGTGGATTGAAAGTGTTCTAATGTATATAGAATTTTCAAGTATTGGTTTGTAGGGATTTGATTGGTTACAGGATTTCATCATGAGCTGACGTTGATTAGAGAACCATTGAAAAACCTGGGAGTACTGGACAGTTGTTTCGTCCTAGTTTGGGACTCTTCGGCGGTACGCACCCAACGGGATTCGAACCCAAGACCTTCTGGTTACAAGACGAGCCCGTAGACCATTAAGCCACTGGGACCCGATCCAATGGCCAGCCCATGAATTCTAACCTCTGCCAATTCACGATATAGCGCAACCGCTAGCCAATGTCTTCGGTGAGTATTTGTCCTCACACCCGACCTGCTGCACCCTACTGGTCACGACTTCCCACTGGAACTTTAGGTAACTACTACTTATAAACTAAACGTTGTGACTAAAAGGTTTGTTGGGAAGATGTATCCTCTGTACATGAAATTTTGATAATCCTGAATAATTTTTACAGAATTGTATATCGTACTACTTCTGTGCATGTTGAATCGTTTCAATAAGTTATATGATTGTGTAGTCTTGTTTCCCTTGTTCATCAGTGCAATGGTAAATTGTAAAATTATCTTCGCTTAATATAATACATTTATAATAATGAAATATTTGTTTACAGAACGATGAAAGTTGAACAAAGGAATTCGAATTTAGTCTGATTGACGGTTGCCTGCTGGGAAATCCATAGCACGCATTTCATCCTATTTGAGACAAGTCATCTGGACTTATCTTTTATCTTGGCGAGTCCAAAACAGAACGGCATGCTCGTTATGAACTCCACTGTCAGTTGTAATCAACTAAAGGACATTATATTAGTCGTATAAAGTTGTCAAAGCGTCCCTACAAACAGGCGAGATGACTGCAGAAATCGAGCATTTAGGTCCTATAAAGTTGACCAGCGGGAAATTAAAAATAATCTCGAAAATGTTTGAAACCAATTAAGGTGGTCTGTCTGTCTGTCTGTTTTCGACATAGAACTTCGCACATATGTGCGGCAGTTCAAGTCACCACACTCCATGTAGCACACAAAGCAAGAGAAGAAAGTAAAAGAAATGTATAATAGAGACAGTAAACAGAGGTGTGAGACAAAGGAATAGTGATAACGAAGAACACAACAGTTTCATTGGAGATTATAAGTCACAAGGAGTGGATGCATCCGCGCCATTGAGAACGATTTTGAGCCGTGTCACCAATTGTTTCCAGCCTTCGTTGGTTTTTGCCGTCCCGAGGACCCCAACCAGGAAGTCTACACCTTCCTACATGGCCTAGACTAACTGTCGTAGATGTCATTAACTGGTGCCATGTTTTCGTTTGATCGCCCCTATATCAGCTAAATCAAGGAAGGCGATGACTAGACATACGTAACACATTTCATAACCATCTCAGTCGATGTAATTTCACAGTCTTGTCGACTGATTTCCCCTCCTTACCTAGCACTCAATGCCTAACCTCAATATTGCTCACCTTATTATACCACTTCACACGGGAGATAGAACGCAGACACCTATGATCGAAGACAGCTAATCTTTTCATGTCTTCCGCTCTCAATGGCCAGGTCTCACAGCCATAAAGGAGGACGGAGCGGACTGTTGAGCAGTACACACGCCCTTTGGTCGATAGTCGGATATCGCGTCTACGCCAGAGACGGCGTAAACTGGCATATGCGAAACTAGCCCTCTGTATTCGTGCTGAGATTTCGTCGGAGATCAACCCGTTGGTAGCTATTTTTTAAAGGTAGATTGTAGATCAGCTACTCCAGTTGCTTATAATACAAGTGTGTACTACATAATAGTTTCATTCTTAAGGATACAATTAATATCTTATTTATTGCGTGCTTCCTTATTTAACATTTTTCAATGCCTTTTGTTTGTAATGCATTAATTGGCCTGACCTTTCTCTTGCTCGTAGAAGAAGCAACAACATCTAGAGGCTAATTTTCGTGCTACCATTAATATATATCCTTAGAATCTCCTGTTAATTTTATAATATAAAGGCGTTACCAAGATCTCAAATGCAAATTCTCACTTTTGCATTATTATTTCTAGTGTAATGATGAATGTACTTATCAGTTTCCATTACTGTTTAGAAGTTAGACGAAATTGTGCATTATTCCTCATACTACTTATTATCAATAGGCATATTTGTACTGAATGAATTTTTTGCTTCTGTTATTATTTAAAGAAATTCAGAAAATTACTGAAGTAAGACTATGCATAAACGACAAAATGTAATCAATTATTAAGTACCACAAAAGTTTTCAGGAGAGCCTATCAAATTTCAGAATACTGTAGATGCTAATACATTTCACTTTCTGGGTAAACACGACAAGACGGACGTTATAAAAATAACCAACCAACAACAACAGCAGCAGTAACATCCAGCGCCAATCAACATCAACGGGAGGGATTTGAAAAAGGTTACTTCATTCACTGATCTAGGGAGCATTGTCTCAACTACAGGAGGAACGGACGAGGATGTCAAATCGAGAATCGGGAAGGCGAGAAACACATTCATCAACCTGAAACCAATCTGGAAATCTTCGTCACTCAGCATCACTCAACAACGAAATTCGGATTTTCAATACAAACGTCAAGTCACTTCTTCTATACGGATCAGAAACTTGGCGGGTCACAAAGAATATTTCCAACAGCCTGTTGCAGACCTTTACCAACAACTGTCTTCGCTCTATACTCAAGATCAGATGGCCGGAAAGAACAAGAACCAACAAGAAACTATGGGAACAAACAAAACAAGAACCAATCGCCCAACAAATATGCAGGAGAAAGTGGAGATGGATTGGACACTCGCTGAGCTGAGGAGGCCGCTGGGTGACATCGCGCGTCAGGCCAACGCTCGAGTGGAAGCCGAAAGGGAAGCGGCGAGTGGTTCGTCGGTGCAAGGGTGACATGGAGGAGATCGTGTGAAGAGGAGTTGAAACAGTATGGACTAACATGGATGCAGGTGAAAAGTACAGCAGAAGCAAGTGGAGACGTGCAGTTGAAGCCCTATGTTCCACTAGGAACCCAAGGGAACAATAATAATCTGGGTAAACACTGACACTTGCGTTCTTTTAAAGATTACCTAAAAGCTTCAGTGTAGATTTCACCAAGAACCAACATCAGTTTGTGAAGCATTGAAAACCAAGGGGTACTGGAGGAAACAGCTCTCCAGGGTTTGCTGGTTTTCACTTATCTCTAGCCGATTTTGATTCGTAACGAAATCTACGATGGAATCCTCAGGAATTCTATGATCTAAATATCAGTCGCCAGCTCATTGATGGCTACTGGATAGATGTCATGAGGCTGTACTGAGAAATCGTGATCAGTTCACTATGTTAAGGCAAGGTGGATGCTAATCGAAGGTATTGGTTGAGAGTAGCGCTATATCCCGGGCCGTTTGATTCCTGTCCAAGTGGTTGAATAGTCAATGTGCTTAGTCTCGTAACCTGAAGGTGCGGGGTTCGATCCCTGGTGGTGGAGTCCTGGCTCGGCACTTCTGAAGATTACTTTCATTGGACACTAGCCAGTAACTAGTGTGATGTGTTTAGTCCTTTCTTTGCAATGTGGCCACCATTCTAGGTAGCTCGCCAGCACGGTCTAAGGCTTCCTGCCGATTGCTCCAACATCTATACTGATGAAGAGTCGTAAATGAGGACAAAACAGGTATCAAGTACTCTCTCTCTGGTTCCCAATGATATTTAACTAATGTCGGTTAGTGACGAAATCTAAGTACTTAAAAGTTATTTCAAGTAGATTGCATAGTAATCAGAAAGCTGTTAGTTTGTGAAATTTCAGTACAAATGACTTTTAGATGCTGGCTTTTGTATTGTCAAGTCTTTGAGTGCATTTTTCTAGTGTTTACTGATCCTACGTCCATGACTAACAACTACTATATAAGGGATTCTGTGAACTCAGCATTGCCTAGCCTACAAGCTGAGCACGTTAATAATGAGTGAGCTTTTCTTGTCAGAATTCAATGAACCATAAGTTTAAACTTCTGTCAGTTGGCAGTATTGCGTTAAAATCCTCTAATCTTATCGGTGAATATTTCTCTTCACATATGACTTGGTTAGCCATGCTGGTCATTATTTTTTCGTTAGAACTCCGTGAAAACAACATTTTTCAAGTTAGTCACTAATGAGTAGTAAGTGAATTAATATTCAGAAATTTCGATTTGGAAGAGCTGAAATAATTTTAAGGAAGACTTGGTAATCAGGTCAGAATACGCTGATATTCAGATCTAGTTTTTTTTGCATAACCTGTATAACTAACTATCCGATCTAGGAACGTTTTGTACAGATGTACTAAATAAGTTGAACTTAAATACAGGATATGCATAATCTCCTATCTTTGTTAAGACATCTGCAAATAACTAAAAAAAAGAATTTTCAACTGTCACCATCAAAATGTTTACCTCTTATTGATTTTATTGCCCAAATATAAAGAAAAAGCTGTAAAAATCCATAGGCAAGGATATGGTATGGAAGCCAAAAGAGACGTTGGGTACTAATATTACTGAACAACAATAAAATTTGTAGAAATACTTTTTTGAAACATGCTCGAAGCATCTGCTCAAGAAGCCGACATGTCAACCTGAGACCGAGCACTTCGGTTCAATCAATCGACGGGAAAAACCTAAAATTCAATTAAATCAATATGACCCGTTGCAGAAGAGGTGGCTCTCGTGGCCCAAGTGGTCTAGTGGATAACGCTTTGGCGTTGGAAACTATGGGCACTGGGTTCGAGCCTCGGTGGGAACATCATCACTCACTGAGAAATGCAGGTACATCCAGGTGACGAGTCCCAAATAGGACGAAATGCGCATCTTGGATTCCACTGCTAGTCACCATCCACCAATTAAATGCTCAACACCTATTGATTGATTGATTGCGAGGAGTAGCAAGCAACAGTACTTACCAGCCAGTCAGATCAAATTGATCTAAACGCCGGACGGTCATTTCACTTGTTTGGGACCGACCTCATCAACAGTGTATCCGGTTTGACTCAGGCCAGACAGCCGAATCAGTTCAAAACAACCTGATTTCTGGATAGCTACTTGTGTGAATCGGTAATTCCATAAATCAAATTATCAATCTTCTAATTACCATGCAATGTAGACATTTCGAGGTCGGACTCATTCATGCCTAGCTTTTTAATCACTGTTTATAGGGCGTCAAACAGATCACACACATTGTGATCTAAATAATTTTGATTGCCAACGGAAGCTGTGGTAAGAGTTTACCTCTTCGAACTGTGTAAACTGCCCATTAATCCGCCAAATGCAAATTTGATTTGTGTTTAACATTTATTGTACAAATATATGGTCAAAAATATGGTTAAAATATGTAGATGATAATTTTGTAGTACTAAAACGAGATCTACACAATTCATTCCCGGAGAAAATAAACGGTGTATCTCCCAGAATCCAGTTCACTTCAGAAGCAGAATCAGACATCGGTGAACTACCATTTCTAGACTGCCTGGTTAAGAGAAAGGAAAACGGACACTTTAGTATATCCATATTCAGGAAGAAAACCCACTCCAATAAATATTTAGACTTCAAATCATCACACCCCATCAGCGCAAAGATTTCAGTTGTTTCAAGTCTTCTTAGACGAGCACACTCTCTGATAACGGATGAGAAAGAAAAAGAAGAAGAATATCAAACATTACTGAAACTCTCAAGCAAAACAACTACCCAAGGGACTTCATCAACAAAATCAACACAGACATTAAGTATGGCCGAAAACGCATTCCGAAAACATGGACCTCGACAGTCGTCATTCCATATAGAGCAGAGACGTCAGATGATATCAGAAGAGTACTCAATCAGCTCGACATTAGAGTTTTCTTTAAAACATCAGACACACTACGAAACAACCTTGTCCATATAAAAGACCAAATCCCTAAAGATTCTCTATCTAATTGTGTCTATAAAATAAAATGCTTGGAATGTGATGCGATATACATCGGACAAACATCTCGAGAAATCAAAATCAGAAGAAATGAACACCGTAGAGCATCTGTTCGACCACCGAGAAATCCAATTGAACTGGAAAAACTTGAAAAATCATCAGCCATAGGTCTACATGCTATAGAATCAGGTCACAAAATTGATTTTGACAATATTGAAATAATCCAGAAAAACTTCAGAAATCATAAAGAACGTCTAATATCAGAAGCACTTCATATCAAGTGGAATCCAAATTGTCTGAATAGGAATGATGGACTAAAACAGAATCTGACCTGGTTACAACACCTCCCTCCCCCATGAAGTGACAAAATCAACACGAATGTGATATGCAAGTTCACTATGTAAACACACACTGCCTTTATAATTTTAAACACTGATCAAATCCAACAATCTACACTTGATTTTGTTATCTTTACCAAATGACCAACTTGACAACGAAAAATGACCCCAGACTAACGAACGATGATCAAGTTAGTAAACTTTATTTTGATACCATAACAGATGTACTATTACCTTTGTTATTTGGTTTAGTGATCTTCATTGGTATTTTAACTTTCAATATGTCCTTTTAACTTGACCTAAGTCTATTTTCTCACCCCTTAACTCTTTGTTATATATATGCTGAGATTTTGTAAATTCCGGTTTAATAATACTTTGATAAAGCTATTAGCACATTAAATAGCGAAACGTCAGTAAAACAACAATATCGTTTTGTTTTTCATTCATTGGGAAATACAAAAACCTTTATTATAATGAATATCATATACCCAATGCCCAAATTTTTCAAACTGTTAAAAGTGAACTTGGTTTGGACATATATAATTTATTGTACAAAGGCTAATAACTCCACTTTTTTATAATTTGAATCTCACTAAGCATAATTTTAAGTTAAAAATTCACAAATGCCTAGTTAAAAGTAAGGCTATTTTAAAGATCATTAACTGCTATATACATATACATATATATTTACAGATTTGTTTTCTATAGTTTTGTACTTAGTATTATTTTATTGTTGGTGTCAGGTGTAAGGCATTTCGTGAAATAATGTTTATCCCCTTGACTTTTTGATTCATTTATCTATTAGGATATTACAACTGAAGCAGCACTTGCTAAACTGGCGTATATACTAAGTAAAACAGAAAATGCAGATTATTCTACTAAGCGTAACATGCTATTATGTAGTCTAAGAGGTGAAGTGACTGTTGAAGGCGAAGATTCCAGAGCAGCTAACTTATCAATATACAGTGTGAATAGTCTAAATCAAGACAAAAATATCATGTTATATTTCGCTTCATTATTTTCATCTGCTGCATCCGCTGACTCTGAAGGCATTGGTGCAATGTGGATGCAACGAATTATTCCAGTGTTGGCGTGTTGTGCTGCTGCATCGAATAATGTAACGTGTTTAAAAGAAATGCAGCATATCATTGGTCATTTACAGGTAGGCATTATTACTATTGTTATTACTACTTTTTCTTAATGCATTGATTACGGTTAACGACAAAAAAACAAACAGAAAGTATTTGATTGTAGTATTTTATTCTCCGTGGTAGTAGTGATCTCTGCGGCTATTCTGTTAGATTTGATGACTAGAGTGTCATGGGAAACTCTACCTCCAGGAACACCTTTCTAATGGAAACCCGATTGCAAGCTTAAAATCCCATCGAAATATAGTTAGCAAATAAAATTGTAACATCATAATTGATAAATATAGCTTTATTCTGGACAAAATGTTTATACAATGTACAGAATTCCCTGCTGAATTTATGGCAGAATATTTTCCCTTCATCCAGAACCTCCAAGTAAAATAGAAGTCTATGTTATATATATCATGTGACATAGTGCTATTGAAGTCCCTATGACATTTTTCCTTCGTCTTTCACAGAAATGCTCGCTGGTAGGTTGAAAGCCAATTGAATATAAATGCGTGAGTACATTTTGCGATTCACTCAAAATAATTGAATGGTTATAACAATAAGAAATAGAGAAAGTATGATGTATTCTAGTATTAGTTTGTAGAGATTTGATTGACTGGGGAAGTACTGGACAGCTGTTTCGTCCTAGTTTGGGACTCTTCAGTAGTACGCACCCACCGGGGTTCGAACCCAGGACCATCTTTTGGAGGGAAATTCATAACACGCAGTAATTCACGCAGGCCGCTATGAAAATTACATATCTGTGTATCAGATGTATTGACTTACTGATTGCGATTTTTAATGACATGTACAGTGAATGATGATTAGTAGCGATGATTCCACACAACACATTATATATATATATATCCTTAATGTAGCATTGTTTGATCCACTCTGTATTTTATGATGTGTTGATAATACTACCGAAATGGTTAGAATTAACCAAATCTGATTCCTCTACTACATTGCTAAAAATTAAAAAAAAAATAACCAGTATCATCTCTCTCAATTCAACAGGTACAATCTGGTTTGAAACAAAATATCATCTTTGTGCTAAAACATATTAAGTAAGGTATCTCCTGTACATTTTGTGTCTGAATATAGGATGTTTCTTCGTCTCAACTAATTTACAGATCTTTGATAAAGACAGACATTATTTGTGTACGCAAAGTTTCTGAAAGTACACTGAGTTTTGACTGTAATTTAGTGTAAACTTCAACAACACAGTAGCAGTCGCAGGACAGCGTTCATGAGAATTAAGCAAACAAGTGCGCTGTTAACTTGCCATGCTTCTCCTGATGGCATTCGCAGTTAACAATCTTAGTTTAAAAATAATAAATTGGCTAAGGGCAACCCATTAAGCTCTTAAAACTATGTACTACTGATTGGTTGACATGAGTAGTTGCATACCACTAGCCGGAAATCGGGTGATTTGGAATGATTCGGGTCCCTGAGCTCAGTCATACAGGGCGCACTACTGATGAGCTCTGCCCCAAGCGAGTGGAATGGCCGTCCGGTGTTTGCATCACTTCGATCTGGCTAGTAAGTGCTACTGGTTGATGTGAGTATTATACATCTACTCATCTCAATCAATCAGTAGTATATCTTTTTGTAAGAATATGCCTACTTGCTTGATTACCATGATATACTGTGGTAAGAATAACTTGGTTTCAAAAGGAAACTATGGTGAAATTTCACCACTCAAACTGTGTAAACTGCAAGCTGCAAACCAATTATCAAATTATGACTTTGATTCACATTAAGAGCTGCTAGACTGGTTCCTGGAAAAGTGTCAAATACTGCCGTCATGTGCCGCATTGTATTGCTCTGATCGTCTTAAATTATTAGCTTATTTCTATAGGTTTAAAGGTTAAATAAGGGACGAATATTTTCTAATTTCACTTTAACTACTTGTAATCTACGAGTAGTATCATGCTGTAAACATAAAAATAGTGGGCTCATGTTTTCTTAAAAGATGGAGTCTCCTCTGTCTTTATCAAAGGAACTAACGGTTTTAAATTCATTTATGTTTCTTTTTTGTCAGACACGAGTAAAAATGTGAATGCTTAAATTTTTTTATCTAGTACTTACAGAATGTTTCCTTGATACTTTAAATCGCCTTAAAATACTGAATGAGTCAGTTAAGTAGAGAAAATTAGCTTTATTAATAAAGTCTATTTTGTTGATTGGACACTTGATAGCATGTAACTTATGTCATGAGTTTAGTCCTGAACCTGAATTCTGTCAGTCAAGTTTGCAATGCGGCCAACACTTTAGGCGGTTAGCAATCACAGCACACTCTGAATTATTGTTAGTTGACTAGAGGCTATCTACAGGAATCTTCCCATCTAGATTTCTTGCTTGTTGGCACTTATCAGCTTGGTGAAATTGGGGATTGAACAATAATTATAGTAGCTAGTGGCTACCTTTCGTTGTCATCCTGATAGCCATGTTGATTAGTGTTCTGAGATGCATTTAGAAAGTGTACAACGTAGAGTTGCACAAGCGGAAACTTTTTTCCCGATCAAACTATGAAGTATCGAAATTTTGCCTCAGTGCTGTCAGGATTCTTTCAAACTCTCGCTTCAATCTCATGTTTTTACAGATAATAATAATAATAATAATAATAATAAAAGTAACTGTAAGACGAATATAAATTGTACTCAAAAAGAACTTGACTTATCGACGCCTTCTTATCATAACCAAATAAAAACGGATGAGAATTAGGTAAATTTTTGATTATTTTCTGTTATTTTTATAATCAGTGTTCTTCAATGAGAATCCTCCTTGACAAATAGTTAGGGTTGAATCCTACACACTTTTCAGTCACTGAGTCACACTGTACTTTACATTCATCCAAGTGATCATGATGCTGTATGCGAAAGAAACTGATTGGATTTGCAAACATTTCTTTATTATGCCATGTTTCAAATCTCTACCTTTTTTCATTTTCCTCCATTCACTTTTTATGATCTGTAAGCCAATGCCATATTACAGAAGATGATAATAAAAACAGAAGTCGAGACGAATGGGGTCTACCAGGTCTGGTGTGAGGATAAATACTCACTGAGGACAGTGGCTGCCGGCGATCGCGCTAAAGTTGAGAACAGACAGGCGATAGAATTTAAGCGTCACTGAATTTCAGCCCAAGTGGGTGAGCTTGGCTTCACAGCCTGAAAGTCCTGAATGAGATTTCTGGTGGGGTTGTAGGTGTGTACTGGTGAAGGACAATTAACAACTGTCCAGTACTCCCTGGCGGTTTTCAATGGTTATTCTCTAACTGATATCAATCAGTGGTCAAACCTAAAACCAATCAAATCGCTACAAACAAACTCTAGTAAATATATATTATGTTATAAATGTATGCGGATTATTGTAATAATAATAATAATAATAGAAAATTAATTTCTCTTTCTTTCCTCCTATAGTTATTCGACACTGAAGGCTCTACACCATTACATAAATCTGCATTCTATGGTCATGTTTCAGCGACGAAATATCTATTAGAATGTGGAGTCTCTGTTCATATATCCGATAAATGTGGATACACGCCATTGGATTATGCTTTGACTAGTTTGGCTTTATCTGAAGAAGTAGTACATTTGTTATTAAATTCTGGTGCTATTTTAAATTCTGAAAGTCATCTAGTAATTAAATCAGTTCATCAAGCAGTTGCACAAGATGATGTTCGACGACTACGGTTGTATTTATTGTGTGGATATCAATTTGATGTAAGTTTTCTGCCGAAAAAATATATATACTGTAAATGCTTACAAGTTGTCCTGTTATTATTATTATTGTTTCCTTTAATTCCTAGAGGAACATAGGGCTTCAGCCGTGCGTCTCCATTGCGTTCGGTTCTCTGCTACAGTCTTCACCTGGCTCCAAGTCTGCCCACACGTTTTCATCTCCTCTTCACATGACCTCCTCCAAGTCACCCTTGCACTGACGACCAACTCGCCGCTTCCATTTCGGGTTCCACTCGAGCAATGGCTTGTCTAGTGATGTCACTTGATGGTTTGTTTTCTCAGAGTATGGCCAGCCAATCCATCTCCATTTCTTCCTGCCTATTTGTTTCACAATCGGTTCCTGCTGTGTTGGTTCGCTCATTGCCAGAGATCTCTGTTGCTGATCTTTTCTGGCCGGCCATCTGATCTTGAGTATTGAGCGAAGACAACTGTTAATGAAGGTCTGTAGTTTGTTTGAGATGCTCTTTATGACGCGCAGTGCAAGTCTCTGACCTCCGTATAGTAGCACTGACTGACTTCACATTGGAGTTGAAAATCCGGATCTTATTTGATTTTGATGCTGAGTGCTGTTGACCTCCACACAGACTTGAGAGTAGTGAAAGCTTGTCTTGCTTTCCCGATCCTTGCTTTGATATCCTCGTCAGTTCCGCCTGTAGTTGAAACGATGCTTCCCAGTTAGGTAGGTAAAAGAGGTTGTTTCTTTCAGGTTCCTTCCATTTATGCTGGTTGTTGTTGCTGCTGTTGATGGTGTTGACCAGGAATCTTCATCACCTCTGTTTTCTCTATGTTCACCTGAAGTCCTATCTTCTCCGGATGCTTCTTCTGCCAACTTGTTGCTTTTCGCTTGCATATCTTCCAGTTTGTGGGAAATCAGACATATATCATCGGCGAAGTCCAGATCCTCCAAGTTTTTTGTGTGAGTCCATTTTATGCCTGTTTCCTCATTGCCCGCTGTTTGTCGTATTATCCAGTCTACTGCAATCAGGAAAATCATTGGCGATAGTAGGCAGCCTTGTTTTACTCCTGTCCTCACTTCGAAGGATTATTATTATTATGAGTAGTCAAAATAATTTTTTTATATAATTCATTTTGAACTGAAGTGTTCGACGTCAGGTTGACATGTCGGCTCCTTGTACAGATGCATCGACGAGTTCTGATTATTAATGAACTTGAAGTGCTGGGTTCTAGCCTCATTGGAAATACTATCACTCATTAAGGAATGCAAGTACATCCAGTTGATGTGTCCCAAATAGGACGAAATGCGTATCCTGGATTCTGCTGCTAACCACCATCTACCAATTTATTTCAAAATAATTTTATTTCTAAATACATAAATTATATATCTATATATATACATTTGTTAATGAAATGGCATAGTAGTGTTGAATACTGTTCACTGCTTAGCATATATTTAATAGCCTGCTTAAAGCATTGGGCTACTTAATTTTTCAGCCATCAAGATGTATCTCATTTAGGCTATTTCACGTTGATTTAAATATCCAGTTGCATCTCTGAATTGCAATTTGTACTCATGATTTTTATCGAATAGGATTAAACCTACAGCCTAGAGTGGGTTTATAACAAAGATGGTTATTGTAGCGTCGCAATGTTCACTTAATGACATATTTAGACATATATTTTATATTAAGTTATGAATTGGCAGAGTTTTCGAGTCATTTATTTGGACAGCTTCAGAGTTCTTGTTATTCTTTGACAGTAAATATCGCTACATAGTCATTTCTAGGCTTCAGGCTTCAATATGAAGTATATAAAAAAATAATTTTATGCTGTTATATGCGGTCTATTTTTATCAGGAATTCTTCGCTTTTACCTGTTTCCAAGTGGTACTTACTCAAATGTGGGGGTTATTTAGGCTATGGGTTTTTCGAAGATTAATGAGAGAGAAAGGGAAGAAGTATGGTAGCTAAATACAGCGTGCTGTGGATAGAAGAATACTGCTTGAGATGATATATTACCGATTATTAATTTTACATATGGAGTAAATACTTTGCAGTAAAACATGCTAAGAATTCTGCATTTTTCAGAATGAAGCCATTATTATTATTAATTAACCTTATATAAGCACAGTCCTTATATAAGCACGAATCGGTAGTAGCTGGAATTCATAGACGATTGGGTTGGGTCCCAGTGGCTCATTGGTCTACGAGTTTGGCTCGAAACTGGAAAGTTTGGGGTCCGAACCCTAGTGGGTGAGTATTGCTGAAGAGTCCCAGACTAGAACGAAACAGCTGTTCAGTATTCCCAGGTTTTCCAATTGTTCTCTAACTGATGTCAGCTCATGATGAAATCCTGTAACTAATCCAATCATTGCAAACCAACATGTACCAAGCCTAACTTTATTAAAAACATCTAAATATATATATATATATATATACATACTTTAAGTATATAGATCGGCTTTTACTTCATTCATGTTTGCTTCATCAGTTACTATGACTATTCAATCTTTTGTTAATACGGTTCGGATGGGGGGAAGGGCGGCAATAAAGATCAAATAACACTCGAAAAATCAATTTCAAACCTACTCACTAGTTAGAAAAAAAGGAGACTTTTCTAATTGTAAGATTAGCTTTTGTTTCTCTATATGACATAAATTTTATACCTTTCAAATCGGCTGACAAATCACGCATTTTCAAAGATACTTTCATTAAAAACAAACATCACAGGTAATCAAAAGGTGTATGCAGTGTAGCAGAAACAATAAACTATTTATACTCAGTGATTAAACGGTAAGAAATTAGAAGGAAAAAAGTAACTTAATTACCACAAAGGGTTTCAGCATCACTTAAATAGCACATAGGATACCTGTGTGCTTCAGTATTTGGTAGTATGTTGACGAATTTAGACAAAAACTGCAAGTATTTAGAATTTTTTTGAAACATTTAAGTGAAATCGATACCCTTATCTTTTCCTCCGCTTATTAAGTTATATGTGGGAATTTTAGCTACTAGAAAAGCCTGTTGGTTATCGCCGACCATGAGACATCAGTTCACGTCGTCAAATCACCTATCTTAGTGAGCATCTGACGAACCTGACTGATAGGATTCAAGTGTTGGTTTGTAGGGATTTGATTGGCTACTGGTTTGACCACGTGCTAACATCAACTGGCGTACTGGACAACTGTTTCGACCTATTTTGCGACGACTGGCTCTATACTGGAAGGTCCTAAGTTCTCCTGAGAAGTTGGAATTCATGGGCTATTTATGCATTCCGTCCCAGTGGTTGAGTGGTTATGAGCTCACCTTGCAATCGGAAGCTCGTAGGTTCTAACCCTAGTGGGTGTATACTGATGAGGAGTTCGAAACTAGGATAGGACAGCTATGCAGTACTCCCTGGTTTTCCAATGGATTTTTTCTCAGCATTAACACTAAGGATTGGATGGATGACATTTATTACTTCCTAATGAACTATCAGAGTAGTTAGTAGTTAGATCTTTGTATAGTTTAGAAAGTTCATCAAAGCATCCTCAGGGATTTTTTCCACCACATGTACTGTCATCTTCGAAAAGAAGCATTTATTTTTTACACTCAATCATTTTATTATTATTCCCTTGGGTCCGTTATGGAACATAGGGCTTCAACAACACATCTCCACTTTGTTCTACTCTTTGCTGTTCTCTTCAACTGGGTCCACGATTGCCCATAATCTCTCATTTCCTCCTCCTCGTCGCCACACGATCTCCATCTCCATTTTATCCCACGAAGAATCGGTTCTCGTAGTTTGTTCCCCACCAGAGTTTCTTGTTGCGAATTCTTCCTGGCCGGCTGGCCGGCCATTTGATCTTCAGTATTCAGCCAGCCAGAGAAGGAGGCAGCTGTTGATAAAAGACTGTAACTTGTTGGAAATCCTTTGCGTGACGTGCAGTGTAAGTTTCTGACCCGTATAGAAGAAATGACTGACTGACTTAACATTTGTGTTGAACAGAATCCGAATCTTGTTCTTTATGCTGAGTTAGTGCAGAAGATTTCCAAACTGGTTTCAGGTTGATGAAGGCGTATCTTGCCTTACATTCAAGATATATAATAATTCGTTCTTTAGTAATAATTATTGCCTATATTGTTCTCTACGTCGGACTAAAGTTATGAAAACAAATATAATCATGAAGTGGATAACCTAGTCGCAAGTTGATTCCTTCACTAATCAACGTTAACCAAAAACACCTAATGTTACCCAAAGGTTCTTGAATATCCACTTATTCCTAAGAAATATTCGACAATGTTTGTAACACTTTGATTAAGTAATCATGTAATTCATCAATAAGACTTTGCGTCGGTGGCACAGCGGTTATGACTCTCGCTGATCATGCACATGGTTAGGGTTTCGATCCCCTGGAGACACACACCTGATATCTATGGTCGGCCTGCAAAATTTGGGCTACCGATATCACATGCTGAAAATTCCATACCTGTACCAAAAAATACGGTGTGGAATCAAGCTGTAATCAAAAATAAAAATAAAATAAATAATAAAATGTCTGTGATCAAATACCAAAGTTCAGAAGGTGTCACTGACCCAGTGGAAAACGCTTTGTAATCTGAAATGAGTGGGTACTAACTAGGTTTGAGTCTCAGTGGGGGCCTTATCCATCAATTACTGGGGTGGCAGATAGTTCCAGGTAATGATTCCTAAATAGAACAAAATGGACATCTTGAATTCCAATGCCAGAGACAATCAGCCGAATGACACTAGTTTTGAACTCTTAGGTTGTGTGTTTTCTTGATCAAATGAGGAGGTAAGTTTAGCTCTACCAGAAATATAAGGTGAATACACTTCTAAACAGTTAAACATCCACTTATTTTTGGTACTATCCTCTTGATATAATGCTTACAGTGAAATCGAAGCGAAGAAAGTTGAATGCTGAAGGGTATTAAATTCTTAATCCATTATTTCATAAACCATTCAATTCAAAATATAAGTTTAAGCCAATAGGCTACCAAAACACCTTAAAACTAAAGTGCATAACTTCACAAAAGTATTCGAATTATTCTTCTCCATATTAAATTGGGTATTTTTTAAACAGTTGGTAGGAAGTGAAACATATTTTCAAGATTTAGTGGTTTTATCATTGCAGTTACAACTGATGCATTGGTGCATCGTTAGTTCAAAGGTAGTATGATGTATGCCAGCCATTCATGCTGTCCAGGCATTTCCCCCCCAGCTAATGTGCTCTTAAACCTCGCCTAACTGATAGAAAGTCTCCTTAAATTGGAAAGGAAAATATGACGATTGTTGGACGCCGCTGTTACGTATGCCTATGTTCCAGAATCTTCCTGGTCTAAAGCTGTCTGGTTCTCTCGTTAGTTAGTTAGAAAATCATTAAGAAGCAAGGAAAATTGGGTAGTTGTTTCGCTTTAGTTTAGAACTTTTCAGATTCTTACGAAACTATGATCTGAATCCTCATCGATGACATTGGTTGTCAGCGGCGTTATTTCGCCAATGGACAGAAACTAGTATCTATGGGACTCCAACCCACTGGCTGAATGGTAAACATGCGCAGCTCGTAACCTATAGATGCTGGATTTATCAGGATCGTGAGTGTGTAGAGCCCCAAACGTGTTTGAAACGTATATCCAGTGTTCCCCTCTTACTAATGATTGATAATATGAATTTCATTAAATTCATACCAATTCAGAATCTGAAATCTCACGATAAATTAACGTTTGTGCATATAAATGTTGTCATTCAGTTTAAAAGGTATTTAAATCTAGCTTTTTAACTGATTGAAAATGCCCATTAAAATTTTCAAAAGAATGGACACGGAACAAAGAGTACTCTTTTCGATAAATTCATCATCAGGCTCTACAATTATATATACATTATAATGAATGAATGAATTAGTGTTATGAACAACATTAATATGTTTAAATAACATCAAATCAATAATATTGATAAATTACAGCTGAACAGCATCAACATAAAATAAGCTGAATGTCAGAAGAATTAGGAAAGATAATAATACAAATTCATGAGTTTATAGTTTCTACTGAAGGCCAGGGCAGTAGTAGTGGCTGGACTTGTTTCTTTTGAACACAGAGCACTGGTTGTTTGAGGCGAATTGCAATAGCCTCTGCTGTTTGGAGGATGCGGTGCTTCGATGTTTTCGGCAATTTATTAGGCACCCGGTAGATTATAGAGAAGGATTCTTCCACGCTGGCTGGCTTTGTGACCGGTTTGCACCAGATGGTCTAATATCGAGCTGTTAATAGTTACGGCAACCTATAGGCTGTCTAAATAATAATTTATAGACTAGACATTTAGTAAGTTAATATGTGCTAAATCCCATTGGGGCAGCAGCAACATCCACCGCCAATCACCATCAACGGGAGGGATTTGAAAGAGGTTACTTCATTCACTTATCTAGGGAGCACTGTCTCAACTACAGGAGGAACGGACGAGGATGTCAAATCGAGCGAGAATCGGGAAGGCGAGAAACACATTCATCAACCTGAAACCAATCTGGAAATCTTCGTCACTCAGCATCCACCACAACAAAATTCGGATTTTCAATACAAACATCAAGTCAGTTCTTCTACACGGATGAGAAACTTGGTGGATCACAAAGAATGAGTATTTCCAACAGCCCGTTGCAGACCTTTATCAACAGCCGTCTTCGCTCTATACTGAAGATCAGATGGCCGGAAAGAACAAGAACCAACAAGAAACTATGGGAACAAACAAAACAAGAACCAATCGCCTAACAAACAAATATGCAGGAGAAAGTGGAGATGGATTGGAAACTCGCTGAGCTGAGGAGGCCGCTGGGTGACATCGCGCGTCAGGCCAACGCTCGAGTGGAAGGCAAAGGGGAAGCGGCGAGTGGTTCGTCAGTGCAAGGGTGATATGGAGGAGATCGTGTGAAGAGGAGTTGAAATAGTATGGACTAACATGGATGCAGGTGAAAAGTACGGCAGAAGACAGAAGCAAGTGTAGATGCGTAGTTGAAGCCCTATGTTCCACTAGGAACCCAAGGAAACAATAATAATAATAAATCCCATAAGCTCGGTTATCCTCTCCTTTTTGGTATAGTATTATGTATAGTTTCTTTACATCTGAATAGTTAGGTAATTCAATATTTTTTATGCCTCAGTGCTTTTTTCTTAAATAATATTCATTTTACTGATTTGCGTGATAGGTAGATAGATGGAGTTGATAAACAGTTTTCAAAACTTCATTTTAAGCCTACAAGATTGTATTATTCCTAGTTTATATATATATATAAAAAACAAATTCTCTCTCTCCCCCTCTCTGTCTGTCTCTGTTAAAATTAAATAATACACTGATCAGTATGCTAGAGAAGATTTGTAGCTCAGGTAGATGAGATATCCAACTTCAAATTGAAATCTGAGCTAAAGATGTCTTATCCAGATAGATGATGAAATCTTGCAGTGGACACCTTAACTGAATACCAGATACGACTGTTTGTCCTCAGCACCTTCTGCTTCACTCAGTCACACAAATATCGGAAGACAAAGGCTAGCGTGTGACTGTAAGGATACAGACCTTAATTATTATTATTATTGTTCCCTTGGGTTCCTAGTGGAACATAGGGCTTCAACTGCACGTCTCCACTTGCTTCTGTCTTCTGCTGTACTTTTCACTTGCATCCATGTTAGTCCATACTGTTTCAACTCTTCTTCACACGATCTCCTCCATGTCACCCTTGCACTGACGACCCACTCGCCGCTTCCCTTTCGGGTTCCACTCGAGCTATGGCCTGACGCGCGATGTCACCCAGCGGCCTCCTCAGCTCAGCGAGTGTCCAATCCATCTCCACTTTCTCCTGCATATTTGTTGGGCGATTGGTTCTTGTTTTGTTTGTTCCCATAGTTTCTTGTTGGTGATTCTTTCCGGCCATCTGATCTTCAGTATAGAGCAGCGAAGACAGTTGTTGATAAAGGTCTGCAACAGGCTGTTGGAAATATTCTTTGTGACACACTGGCCAAGTTTCTGATCCGTATAGAAGAACTGACTGACTTGACGTTTGTATTGAAAATCCGAATTTTGTTGTTGTGGATGCTGAGTGACGAAGATTTCCAGATTGGTTTCAGGTTGATGAATGTGTTTCTCGCCTTCCCGATTCTCGCTCGATTTGACATCCTCGTCCGTTCCTCGTGTAGTTGAGACAATGCTCCCTAGATAAGTGAATGAAGTAACCTCTTTCAAATCCCTCCCGTTGATGGTGATTGGCGCTGGATGTTGCTGATGCTGTTGTTGTTGTTGTTGGTTGGTTATTTTCATAACCTTCGTCTTGTCTATGTTCACCTGGAGTCCTGTCTTTGCTGCTTCTTCGACCAGTTTGTCGGTTTTCGCTTGTAAGTCTTCGATTTTGTGTGACATCAAACATAAATCATCCGCGAAATCCTCACATTTATACTCTTCAACACACATTAAGTTTGGATAGGTGAGTGGTAAATAAATTATTCCCAATGGCTGCAACTGGCTAAAGGTTATACAATGAAGGGAAGAGGTTGTATACTGAGGTTATTATGTTCACATAATAAACTAAATCTGGATTTGAAAAAAAAATAAAATAAAATCTGCTTCTGCAACCAATGGCTTACAATGTTTCACAGGTGTAATATCTCTTCTGTCGAGAGAAAGAAAAAAAGGAGGGAAATGAAATTGACTTCACTTCTCCAAACTAACATGATATGGAAGAACAGCAGAAATCAAACACAAAAGACATAAATAAGGGTGTTTAACATTCGATTTAGTTTTAACTTTACTGCCTACTGTGATAAAAAAGAGTCATAGAAACAAACCAGTTTGTGTAAATCATGCTTGTGTCTCAAAGTGAAATTAACAATCTGACACTTGCAGAGATTTAACGTGAGAAGATTAGACCAGGACTAGTGACTAATTGATGACAATAAGCTATTCATTTTGGAATGAAATCTGATTTAGATGTGATAGACATGAAGGCAATCAGATCATCGTCACACTTAAAAAATTTGACTTCATCATATTGAGGCGAGTCATGTAAGAAGAAAGAAGACAGGAAAGGAGAAAGAACAGCACATTGAGGGACACTGGCTTCAGTGAGTATAGTAAAAGAAAGACCTTCTCTCACACACAGTGTACTACTTCCTATCAGGATAATAAGAATTAAACCACTTATTCATCCACCACCGTGTTTCTGTAACAATTTGATTGGTTTTGTGGTGTAGGGTCGCTAGCCCCACGCCCAACCCTCCCTCTTTACCCTCGCTTGGGACCAGTTAGAAAACTAGCGAGCTAGTAAACTAGGTGAACCAGCTGAAGAGGACAGTACCAAATAGAACAAAGTGGAGATGTGTTATTGAAGACCTACGTTCCACTAGGTACCCAAGGCAATAGTAATACCCTTTTTTGTCACAGTAAGCTTGTTTAACCAATAATAATAGCTTTATTCTCAATAGTGCTTATATAATGTACAGGATTTTCACCGAATTTCATTGCATGATGTTTTCTCTTCGTCCAGAATCTTCAAATAAAAGGTCGTTTGACAGTAGACCGTGTGACACAGTGCTATCTGACCTAAAACTCAAACCAATCCATTATGATATCTCTTCTTTATCTCCTTCGAGAAACACACGTCAATTTGTTGAATGCTAATTATAGAAAGTTCACGAACACATCTTGCGAACCAAGAACACTACTCAGGAACTATCATCTCATGTATTGGGATAAGCCACCGCAGAGGAAAACGCTTTTTCACATGTTTAATAGAAACTTGCAAACCAGCAGTCTGTAAATGTTTTAAATACCCGCCGGAGTAACCAATACTATTAGAGGTCATATTTTATTAGATTTAAACAAATTTAATAAGAGAAACTATATGCAATACATTGATGGAGGTTGATTTCAGTAGACCAAGTTATAGGCAGGCCACCGAAAAAAGGCATAGATACAGAGTCAAAGGCAGATTTGTAATCTAGGATGTTACACTGAACATATTTAGCAACTCTATCTTAATTGGAGTCAAAATTATCGTGTAAGAATAACAACATGGCATCTAAAGTATATCTATCATGTTTGTAAGCAAACTGTAGTAGATCGTTAGAAAAATTCATCAATGACGAAGTTTCAAGGTTAAGTAAGAGCGATTAAACCAAATAGCTCAGTGAATACACAAATACACCTGATTACACATCAATAATGGCATCTTGAGAGAACAAGTGCGGTTTCGATAAATTCTTCCTCAGGCTCCACACTTATAAATCCATGATTATTAAACTACAAAAAGCTATTAAAGGCACGCGAAAATTATATCAGAAACTGTATTGTTGGGGTGCATCTATAATATTGAATGATAGTACGTTATGCACTATTGTCAAATGAATGCCTATAAAATGTGTAGTCATTCAAAACATAAGGGCAACTCTAAAGAAGAGCAGCCCAAACCGAAACTACCTAGCGAACGGATAAATGACCTTGAGCAACCAATCAGGTGGCTCCGTATTTTCCAGACGTATTTATGGGTGCTTTATACCTTTTGCGTTGCAAATTTGCTCCAGATCTTGTTTTTGATTACTGTTTGGAGAACGGATTGATAGGAATGTCGAAAAATTGCCAATGTGGAGGTGTCATTCATCTGCAAAGATACACTAGGTGCATCGATGTGTTTGTTTGTTGATGCAATGAGTGCCGAACCAGAAAATCAGTTCAAGAACGTATGTCGTTCGTTTTTAATTTACAGATTCCTTAGGTACTTTTGATAAAAAGAAAATATAATCGAGGGAGATTGAGTGTGAATCAGAAATAGGTATTGGGGATATATGACACCAACCTCCAGAAAGGATATATTGAGGCGATCCCTAATCGCAGTGCAGGTGTATTATTGCCTATTATCCAGCGCTTATTGCTGCCTGGGACGACTATTCATACAGATGAATGGAGTAGTTACAGTCAGTTATCGAATCTGGGCTGTATTCATCAAGTGGTCAACCATAAAAATGGTTTTCTCAATCCTTTTGATGGAACTCACACTAATTCCATCGAAAGTTTCTGGAGTCACCTAAAGAACGTATCAGATCTGTGAATGGATCAAGAAATGCAATGATATACAGTTATCTTGATGAGTTTATTTCCAGGACTTAGTTTAACATGAGTATCAAGACTCTTATGAGAAATTGGCAGGTTTTTTGCAAAGTATAGGAGAACGTTGTCCTTTATAACTATTTTTTAACATTGCATTACTTTTATGTAAACGATTTATTACCATTATGCGCCATTTTTGAGCCTTCTAATTGGTCGAAGTTGTCCTTGTCAAGGTCATTTGTCCGTTCGCTAGGTAGTTTCGGTTTGGGCTGCTATTCTTTAGAGTTGCCAACATAAGACAGAGTGTAAATAGACAAATGGGTGACATACTAATGTATTTATAGTCAACAGAATACTAGTTTCATTATGGGTTGAGGTGAGGTGGGAGAGTGAGTCATATTCATTGGCAAGCGAGGAAAATGATTACCACAAAATAAATGCAAACAAATACCGAAAAATGGGGGAACACTGAATGTAGGTTCAAGCAAGGCTAACAGATATCAAGTGTAGTGATAAAATAAGGAGGTTAAATTGTGTGCTGTAATAAAATACTAGAGAGATAATTAGCTTAGTGTACATTACAGGTTGTCACATACTAAGAATGATAATAATGGAGTGAAGTGAACTAGGTGAAAAGGAATAAGGAAGGCATAATATCACATGAAAATGTGGATGATAATTTCCCTGCTGACCTTATAGTAGGCCAGGTTAAAGAAAGGATGGATGTACTTCTTGTGCACATATGGATCAAGTTTACTCTTATTAATCTCTATTTCTTCTGCTACAGCTAAGAGACGTAATCGTGTACCTTTAGGCAGATTGTTTGGTACTGGATATGCAACCTTAAATGACTAATCTGTTTTGATGTGGTGTTCACTTTCCACTAGATGAGACAAAGTGGCACCATTTATTGATTTGTTTACACTTTTTCCGAGCCAAACAGGAGTACGTTCACGTGCACGTAAAGATAAATTCCTCTGAGTTCGACCTATATAACACAACTAGCTCCAAATGAGGAGTTGGATTGATATACACACACTGATGTGGCCATCTTTGATGCCCTGTTTCAGTAGCGGTCTGGTTGAGAAACTGATGTGTAGTTCTGCAACAATGAAAGTGCTTTCAACTGATTTGATCAACCTACGGCTTAATATGTCACTGTATATATCACCTTTGAGCTATACTCATAAATAAAGCTTTTTCTTATTCACCATGTCACGCCTAATTTTATCAGTTCTTCTGGAGACATACTTCTTTACACAATTGCTAGGATAACCCTTTTGTAGCAGGTTATTTTTAAGATTTTCGATTTCATCTTTAATGCAATTCTCGGTACATATGCGCCAAATTCTATGACTAAGAGAACGAATCGAATTCCGCTTATATTGTACAGGTACGAAACTATGCAGATGGATATATTGTCCGTTCCATATCGCTTTTCTGTAGATATTTCGCTTTAACTTGCCGTCTGGCCTTTTGGTAAGAAGGACATCCAAAAAAGGAAATGCTTCCTTGATAATTCTTCTTGGCAAGTGAACTTAATTACCGGGTGGACATTATCAATGACTTGTATCAGACTTTGTTTATCCAAATTATTGTCACAAACGATGAATGTATCGTCTACATAACGGCAATAATATTCAAGTTTGTTTAACATCTCTCTTAGAGGAGCATTTTCTAATTTAGTTAGGAAAATGTCAGCTGATAAAAGACCTGGTTGGGAGGGGGGTGGAACCCAAAGCAAACCCATCCTTGTTTGTTAGTCGTATTGTCTTTTGATTTTTGTTTTCTTTTATTATTCTATAGAATATAGATGATGAAGGCCGTTCAGCATTGCATGTGGCTGTTGCACATCATCAACTAGATACAATCAAATTTCTTCTCACTCCAAGAAAACAACAACAACAAGTAGTACAACAGCAGCAACAGAAAAGACTACAACAGAAACAGACAAACGCTAGTGATACAATAACAGAATTAGAAGTAGACGGTGCTGGTATCAGTCCACATTGTCGAACCCTATGGGGTACAAGTGCAATAGACGAAGCGAAATTACGCAATTATCCTGATGTTGTAGAATTATTACAAAAATATGCCTAATTTGATAGTTATTCAACCTAACAATTTATAGTTTGTTTTTGAAAAAAGAATATTTAATTAGAGAGAGAGAGAAGATTAGATGAAAATTCACAAAATGCAATCCAAAGTATAGCACATGCCTAATGGATAGGGTTCTATAATGTGTTGTTATTTTTTTTTAAATGAAATAATAAATGGCAGCATGAAAGCTTTTATTCACTTTTTGCTGTAATATTTTGTTTTTGCCTGTTTAATCAAGGTCATTCCATTCAGAAATGATCTACTCATAGTTTCTTTTTTCACAATTAATTTTGAGCTCACCTTAAAAGTGAAGATTGTGTGCTATACAACATGCACATTGTACTGTATTTCCTTTTACTATTATTATTATATTATTATTTTCTTCAGTCTCATCAGTTTACAGATTATTCCCGCTTTTTTTGTTTGTTTCGTTCAATGGGAGTGATGTTGTGTCTGCTTTTGTGTGTATATATAGAGATTATTTTGCTTAACATTCAGTTTTCTCCCCTGTTTGCCACCCGTGCGAGAAAAGCAGTCAAGACAGAAGTGTATTGCTATCATTATCATTATTATTAATATTATTTCAATGAAATAAATATAATAATTGAAAGAATGGGTATAGTTTTATTTATTTATTTTTTAATATTATTATTAGTAATAATATTATTCTATTTTCTCAATCTATTTATTTTATTTTTGTTTCGTTTTTTTAATTATTAAAACTGTTGCCAATTTAAGTAAGGAATTGTTGAGTAGTCATAGGAATGTTGAACAAATTTATGGTAGTTAATTGGAATTTATTTATTTTATTTTATTGTCCTTTGATTACAGATGATGTTTGTGTTTTCTGTGTATGTGGGTTGGTGGGTGGGTGGATTACAAAGCAACATGGAAATATTTGGTTTGTAGGTATTTGATTCTCCAGGTGAACATAGACAAGACGCAGATTATGAAAATAACCAACCAACAACAACAGCAGCAGCAACATCCACCGCCAATCACCATCAACGGGAGGGATTTGAAAGAGGTTACTTCATTCACTTATCTAGGGAGCATTGTCTCAACTACACGAGGAACGGACGAGGATGTCAAATCGAGAGTCAGAAAGGCGAGAAATACATTCATCAACCTGAAACCAATCTGGAAATCTTCGTCACTCAGCCTGCATCAACAACAAAATGATTCGGATTTTCAATACAAACGTCAAGTCAGTCAGTTCTTCTATACGGATGGATCAGAAACTTGGCAGGTCATAAACAATAAGTATTTCCAACAGCCTGTTGCAGACCTTTATCAACAACTGTCTTCACTGGCTCTATACTGAAGATCAGGTGGCCGGAAAGAATCACCAACAAGAAACTATAGGGACAAACAGAACAAGAACCAATCGCCAACAAACAATATGCAGGAGAAAGTGGAGATGGATTGGACACTCACTCGCTGAGCTGAGGAGGCCGCTGGGTGACATCGCACGTCAGGCCAACGCTCGAAAGGAACCCGAAAGGGAAGTGGCGATTGGTTCGTCGGTGCAAGGGTGACATGGAGGAGATCGTGTGAAGAAGAGTTGAAACAGTATGGACTAACATGGACGCAGGTGAAAAGTACAGCAGAAGACAGAAGCAAGTGGAGACGTGTAGCTGAAGCCTTATGTTCCACTAGGAACCCAAGGGAACCATAATAATAATAAGGTATTTGATTGGTTTCAGGATTTTATCATGAGCTGATATCTACTGGAGAACCATTGGAAAACCTGGAGGTACTGGGCATCTGTTTTGACAGATTATTTTCGGACTCTTCAGCAGTACGCACTCATAGGGTTTCAAATTAAAGACCTTCTGGTTACTAGACCGAACAGCTGTCCAGTACTCCCAGGTTTTCTAATGGTTCTCTAACTAATGTCAGCTCATGATGAAATCCTTTAACCAATCAATCAAATCCCCACAAACCAATACTTGAATATCAATGAGAGGCTCGTTAATGTCTTGCCCTGTTCAGGTAGTTAGTTACGTGGGGGGGGGTTCTAGTGGGAAGTCGTGATCAGTGGTGTACAGGAGTTCGGGTGTGAGGACAAATACTAGCCAGCGGTGAAATTGGCTAGTACCAGTCGCGCGATATCGTGAAATGGCAGAGGTTGGAATTTATTAGCCAATGGATTAGGTCTCAGCGGCTTAATGGTCTACGAGCTTGCCTTGTAACTGGAAGCTCCTGAGTTCCAACCTCTGTGGGTGCGTACTTCAGAGAAGTTCGAAACTAGGATAGGGCAGCTGTGCAGTACTCCATGGTTTCCCAGTGGTTCTCGAACTAACCGATATCCGCTCATGATGAAATCGTGTAACCGATCCAATCCCTGCAAGTCAACGCTAGAATAAAAATAAATTTTGGTTATTGCTTAGATCATCAGAATATTTCAAAAATTTGATGAATAATCTAAACTGTAACTAGGCAGAGTGGGGTAGTGAAACAGCTTGGAAACAAGTATCAAAAAATTAAGTAATAGGTGAAAGGAGTAAATAGAAGATCAGGTGAGCCAATGATGATACTAAATGTCATACGGAAATTGCACAACATAGTATTAATAAAATAGAGTTCTAGGATAGACAAAAGACAATGCTACGACACACTGCCCGGCAACTGAAGCAGAACATGCAGGCTGAAGGTGAAGGAGACCTCAGGATATCATATCAGACAACCACAACTCTGCTGGAGAGAAAATCAATGGAGATGAAACCTATAGAAAATGGTCAAGGGAACCTGATTAACAATGGGCTGATCACTTCAAAGGACTACTGAATCGACCATCACCTGCAACTTGGCCGGAAATAAACCAACAGCACAAAACTGCCTGCCAATGAACACCAATGCTCCAACGAAAGCAAAAATCTTGAGTACGATCAAGCTACTGAAGTCCAGGAAGCCAGCAGGACCAGATGGCATCCCCTCCCCGAAGCACTGAAAACAAACCCAGAGACTTTGGCAGATGATCTCACGCCATTAGTGCAAAAGGTTTGGAAGGAAGGAAAGGTGCCTACCGATTGGAAGAAGGACTGTCTACGTCTTCAAGCTACCAAAGAAGGGTGACTTAGGCCTATGCAAGAACTGGCGTAGAATCATGCTCTTGTCTATCCTGGAGAGAATAAAGGGTCCACTGGATACAGAACTCCGCCACCCACCAAAACAAGCTGGCTGGATTCAGGAAAGGCAAATCATGTGCTGATCGAATTGCAACTCTACGCATCGTCATCACATAACAAAGCATAGAATGGCAGTCAAACCTGTACCTCAACTTCGTCGAATTCGAAAAGGCCTTCGACAAACAGCGTTGACCGAGAAGTAATTTGAAAACTACTTCAACTTTATGGCATGAAGTGCTCAAGTCTTTATCACCGTCATTTTACAGTTGGCTTTATGACAACGCCACGTGCCAGGTGATCCACAACAGAAAATCCAGCGAATCTTTCGACGTGAATACAGAAGTAAGAAAAAACAGGTTGCCTATTATCACCAATGATATTCTTAATTGTGGTGGATTGGATTATGCATCGGATTGCGCATCGAGGGTGCGAAGACAGGAATACGCTGTACTCACGATAAAATCTAGAACCTGGATTTCGTGCGTCGATGATTGATGATATCATTATATTAATCAGCTAGTTATAATTTTCAAGAGTTGATTTGTAAGATTTGGTTTGTTTTTCGAGTTAGACCACGGATTCAAAGATCACGAAATAAAACGAGCTCGTATCATCCTGCAAACATGTTCGTTCTTTCTCTCTTCAAACTAATAAAGGGAACCGGTTGTATGGGATGATATCAGTTAGAGAACCTTTGAAAACCAGCAGGGAGTACTGGACAGCTGTTTCGTCAGCCTATTTTGGGACTCATTGGAAGTACGCACCCACCACGGGGGTTCGAAACCAAGACCTTCCAGTTACAAGGCAAGCTCGTATACCATTCAGCTCCTGGGACCCAATTCAATGGCCAGCCCAAGAATTCTAACTTCTACCAATTCGTGAATTTAGCGCGAAAGAGAAATTGGTAATATCGGGAGTGATAAAATCACTAATTAAAGTGATAATGAGTTGAGCTAAGAAATAGGTAAAAAGCTTTGATAGTAATATTGACGAAAGATGATTTCAACCAAGGTCATCATATTAAATGCAATAAAGTAGTAAGAATAACAACTGACAAATTGAAATATGCCACCATGGAAGATTGAAAGCGATCACTTCCTTCTATACAAGGAGACCTATTTTGAAATCTTGAAATTAACTAACCTTTGCAATTTCAACCGTCTTTCTGTACATTTGTCCACTGACGAGAGTTAATGACTTCACGACGCCAGGATCATTTTCCTGGTCTAACTCTTTAGCATCCAAGCTTCAATTTTTCTAAGCCATTTGGATATATGCTCGGCAATGCGAGTAGACAGTCTCCTTTCTGCATAACTAATGCAACTGCTGCCACAGACACAGTTAGTGTTAACGACAATTGGTGACTGTCCTTTGCTAGATTATTATTGTTATGGTGATATAAGTGAATCATAATCGATTGCAATTCTTATTTTCAATATGTTATACCCCTTCTGCCTTTTTGAACTTGCACTGTACTTTTTTACGTCACTTAATGACATCATGTGTAGTTACAACATCTTCCCCCCCCCCTAGAATTATTTCAATATACCTTAGACATCGCATCCAAGCAGAATGTGTAACATCTGTCTTAGTTAGCTCAATCCATATGATGTATTGACTTCATTGTCTTAGTTACCAATTACGCTTAACTTTTTCACTCTTTACATTACAATTCCATCGCGTACAATTAGCTCTCCAAAAGGCAACAATAGTCAATTACTTCCACGGTATGTTCAGCCACTTTGATTCAGACTTTCAGCTGAGAATAAGAATTATACTGATTCTGGAGCATATTTAAGAATCCTGATCTCTCAGGTTTACTATACTTGCGAATGAAAAAAAATTAAGTGTTTACAGGATTTCATCATGAGCTGACATCAGTTAGAGAACCATTGGAAAACCTGGGAGTACTGGACAGCTGTTTCGTCCTAGTTTGAGACTCTTCAGTAGTACGCACTCACCGGGGCTCGAACCCAGGACCTTCTGGTTACAAGGCGAGCTCGTATACCATTAAGCCACTGGGACCCGATCCAATGGCTTAATGGTATACAAGCTAGCTTGCCTTGTAACCAGAAGGTCCTGGGTTCGAGCTCCGGTGAGTGCGTACTACTGAAGAGTCTCAAACTAGGACGAAACAGCTGTCCAGTACTCCCAGGTTTTCCAATGGTTCTCTAACCAATGTCAGCTCAATATGAAATCCTGAAAAAAGTTCCTAGCAAGGATATAATTGAAGTTTCTTCAGTAATGACATCTAGAAGACATTTTAGTTAGTAATGCCACACTACTTAAAACCTCCTAGGAAAAGTTACAGTAGGCTCTAATACACGTAGGAGTATTCACATAGTAATAAAGTAACGAAATTATTCAACTAACAGGTTTCATTTCTAGTGATTAAATAATATATTCCACAGAAAGTCTGAATTTGACTTAGTGGATATTTCACACTGGCGAATAAATGATACACCGCCAGTGAACGTCAATGAACACTTGGTAGAGATGTTTTGTTCCTTTTAAGTTTCATTGTACTTATTATTTTTAGGTAAACAACATTAGATCATTGTGATCTCTTTCAGCCAAGTGAATCCATCATGTGCTATTACAGTGAAAGTTTTACACCTAAATGGACAGAATCATGTTCTAACTGTTGTAATCCTTCTAAAACACCACTTAATTATACTACATAGTCCCATACTGATACCGTTGAATATCTCTAGCATGAGAAATAATCTGTCATTATATAATCTTTGGGAGGTATTTTTTTCAAAACAACAAGATATCTAGAGATTCTATTAGTGTTGATCGCAAAATTAAATAAAATGGGGAACTCAATTAACAGATAATGGCTTTGACACTTTACATAAGATTTCTCTGTATATTTACTACGATAAACATGTACTAGTCGTGATTTTGTTAGCAAAAAAAGGATGTTTATAGCTTTAGAATAATTTTTTGCATAGTCTATCGGTGTTTTCCTACGGCTTGTTTAGAGCACACCGTTCGAAAATCTACTGTTGGCAAGGTCACGAGAAAACAGCTTGCTACCTACGTTGCCCGTAAAGGTGCAACAGTTAAAGCTGACATAAGATACCACACAGGTTCATGCCAGAAGAATAGTTATTATTATTATTCCCTTGGGTTCCGAGTGGAACATAGGGCTTCACCAACACATCTCCAGTTTCTTCTATTCTCTGTTGTCCTCTTCAGCTGGGTCCACAACTGACCATAATATCTTATCTCCTCCTCCGCACACAATCTCATCCATGTCACCCTCGCACTGACGACCCACTCGTTGCTTCCTATTGGGATTCCACTCGAGAGATAGCATGCATTGAGTACGATATCATTCGATGGTCTCCTCAATGTATGCCCGATCCATCTCCATTTTCTCTTACATATTTATTGAGCAATCGGCTCTCTGCTGGTTGGTTCCCAGACAGAGTTTCCTGTTGCCAACTCTTTCTGGCCGGTTAGCTATTTCATCTTCAGTATGGAGCCAGCCAGAGAAGGAGGCGGTTGTTGACAAAAGTCTTTAATTTGTTGGAAATGCTTTACGTGACAAGCAGTGCAAGTTTCTGGCCCGTATAGAAGAAGTGACTAACTTCACATTTGTGTTGAACAGAATCCGAATCTTGCTGTTTATGCTGAATGAGTGACAACAGTCTTCTAATCAGTGGTCCAGCGTATTTCTGTCCTCTCACTCTTCACGCATAATTCACTCCACCACAGTTAAATGTATCATCGGTGATAATAGGCAACCTGCTTGTCTAACTCCTGTGTTCACTTCGTCCGCTTAGCTGAGTTCTCCGTTGTTTATCACCTGGCATGCGGCATTGTCATATAACCAGCTGATGAATGGGGTTGATGAAGAATTGGGCACTGCACGCCGTAGTGTTGAAGCATTTTCCAAATTACTTCTCGATCACCACTGTCTGTCGAAAGCCATTTCGGAGTCGATGAAATTGCGGTAGATAGAGTTTTATTGTCATTCTATGCTTTGTTGTGTGATGATGATGCGTAGAGTTGCAATTTGATCAGCACATGAATTGTCTTTTCTGAATCCAGCTTCTTCAAGTGGGGCTGTTGGAGTTCTGTATCCAGTGCATATTTCATTCTCTCCAGGATGACATGGCTTAGTGCTTTATTTGTTGTGGAAAAGAGTATGATTCCACACCAGTTGTTGCAGAGTGATGCGTAAGTCACCCTTCTTTCGTGGTTTAACAAGGTAGCAAAACAGTTGCTCATCGTTAAATGTGTCGTTACTAGAAAAGCACCGATCGACGAATCGGTGTTCCAACATCCTATTCGCGAAATCACCGGAGACTTCAAAACTTACCTGCGATTCAGAGTACGGCGGTATCCGCTGCCCAAGAAGCCAGAGGAGCTTACGTTGTCAGTTATTTCGAAGATATCAATTCCTGTGCTACCTATGCCAAATGTGTTACCATCATGCCCAGGGAAATCCAATTACCTCGCTTTGTATTTGTGATGAATATGCGTAGATAGTTGGTCAGAAACCCAGAGAACGAATATGATACATTTTAATTATCAGTTGATGCTATGAATTTCAGGCTAAAGTGATTAGAGTGTATAGTGTTATTTTTTAGGCTGTTAAAACCTCTCCTTTCTCCGCATCTCAGTACTTTTTCTCTAGATTTTACCACTTATAGCACCGCGAAACTGTTCATGCCTATTCGATGTAACTGATATATGTGACAGTACTGTAACCTCGAATGTCAAGTGATTAACAAATGGAAGCCCAGCGAAGCCTATGAGGTGTTTACAGGAGTAAGGTAAAGCTGTCTACTCTCACCGATGATATTCCTTACTGTGGTGGACTAGATCCTGTGGCAGACTGTGGGTAGTGATAAGACAGAAATAAGTTGGATTGATAGAAAACTCTAGAAGATTTGAACTTTACGGTTGATTTCGCACCAATTTCACACAAGCTCAAAGATCTGAAGGCTAAAACCAACAGGTTGGCATAAGAAGCAGCAAAGACGCGACTTTAATCAAAGAGAGGGAGGATAGAGGTGATGTTGATACTCAACCAACGACGATAACACCAAGAAGTACCAATCACTGTCAACTAGGAGAAATGCGAAAGAAGTCTTCTCTTTCAGTTACCTTAGCAGTACTGTTCCAGTTATAGGCAGCACAGAAGAAGATGTCAAAGACAGGAGCGGAAAAGCAAGAAAGACAGTTAATGCCGTGAAATCAATATGGAAATCCACCTCACCCACTCAATATATATAAGGGAAAAGATTCGGATTTTGCAACAGTAATGTCAAGGCAGTCAGTGCTTCTACGTGGTTTAGAGACTTGACGAGCGAGCATCACCAAAAATCATTTCTAACAGCTTTCAGACTTTCATCAACAACTGCCTTCACTGGGTCCATACTAAAGATCATATGGACAAAAAGGACTAGCTACAAGGAACTCTGGCAAAAGAAACCAACTAACAAATATTCCGAAGGAAATGGCGATGGATTTGACACACACTGAGGAGACTGTTGACTGACATCACTAGCCAGGCCAGCTCCTGAGTGGAACTCGAATGGGAAACGGCGAGTTCAACATTGGAGGGGATCATGTGATGTGGAGATGAGAGCTTATGGAAAATCGTGGAGTCAGCTAAAGGCGACTGCAGAAAACACGATGAAACGGAGATGTGCTATCGACGCCTTATGTTCCACCCGGAACTCAAGGGAATCATAATACTGTAGTGACCACGATTTTGAAGAATGACCTTTTTGAGGAGGGAGGATGGCAAAAAAGAAGAAACACTTATTTCATGATCAGTGCTTTGGCAACTACTTCGCTACTACGGGGTGCCACCGACAATTATACATCTCATCCAACAGCTGTACGACAATGCTGCATGCCAAGTAATCCACAACGGGAAACTTACGGAATCCTTCGAAGTGAGGACAGAAGTAAGACAAGCTGGCTGCCTACTATCGCCAATGATTTTCCTGATTGCAGTAGATTGGATAATGCGACAAACAGCGGGCAATGAGGAAACAGGCATAAAATGGACTCACACAAAAAACTTGAAGGATCTGGACTTCGCCATGATGATATATGTCTGATTTCCCACAAACTGGAAGATATGCAAGCGAAAAGCAACAAGTTGGCAGAAGAAGCATCAAAAATAGGACTTCAGGTGAACATAGAGAAAACAGAGGTGATGAAGATTCCTGGGAAACACCAACAACAACAACAGACAACGATCAGCATAAATGGGAGGAACCTGAAAGAAACAACCTCTTTTGCCTACCTAACTTGGAAGCATCGTTTCAACTACAGGCAGACGGAACTGACGAGGATATCAAAGCAAGAATCGGAAAAGCAAGACAAGCTTTCACTACTCTCAAGTCTGTGTGGAGGTCAACAGCACTCAGCATCAAAAATAAGATCCGGATTTTCAACTCCAATGTGAAGTCAGTCAGTGCTACTATACGGATCAGAGACTTGGCACCGAGTCATAAAGAGCATCTCAAACAAACTACAAACCTTCATTAACAGTTGTCTTCGCTCAATACTCAAGATCAGATGGCCAGAAAAGATCAGCAACAGAGATCTCTGGCAATGAGCGAACCAACACAGCAGGAACCGATTGTGAAACAAATAGGCAGGAAGAAATGGAGATGGATTGGCTGGCCATACTCTGAGGAAACAAGCCATCAAGTGACATCACTAGACAAGCCATCGCTCGAGTGGAACCCGACAGAATGGGAAGCGGCGAGTTGGTCGTCAGTGCGAGGGTGACTTGGAGGAGGTCATGTGAAGAGGAGATGAAAGCGTGTGGGCAGACTTGGAGCCAGGTGAAGACTCTAGCAGAGAACCGAACGCAATGGAGACGCGCGGCTGAAGCCCTATGTTCCTCTAGGAATTAAAGGAAACAATAATAATAATAATTTTCACATCACAACTTAAGTATTATGAATTTATCTGTTAAAAGTAGTGTTGAGATTATTGACTAGGTTTACTAAATAGCACGACAATCGCGTCTGTTATCAGCGAGTATTTGTCTTCACACGCGACCTGCTGTACCCCATGATCACGACTTCCCACTAGAACCCTGTCCAGTACTCCCAGGTTTTCCAGTGGTCCTCTAACCGATGTCAGTTCATGATGAAATCCTGAAACCAATCAAATCCCCTGGAAACCAACATTTGAATATCAATCTAATGTTCACTAGTGACTGGTAGGTAGTTAGTTACCTGGGGATCTATTGGGAAGTCGTGACCAGTGGGGTACAGCAAAACGCGTCCCTATTGTTTTCGCAAAACAAAACTTCTCATGCGTACGACATATAATTCATCAAAAACACACGTGATGGCAGGATAAGGTGAAATCCTATTGGCTATGCTCTTCACTAGCCAATCACGTTAGCTGGCCACTGGAATCGGAAATTAATTTTGAAAAAATGTTTCCATAATATCGATTGTTTTCAGAAAAGCTTTTATCACGTGCCAACATTGAATAAACAAGTAATAAAAAAAAAATCAGCAAATAACAATAACAACAAAAATGACATTGGATGCAAATTTCTCCCGCCTTCACAATTATTATTTATTCAACAACACAGTAGGCTAAAGCAGTTTCCGTAAAAAAATAATGTAAAATACAAGACTGAAATTGACGGATGGACCACCATCCACTACTTTCAATTTAATTTGCTGTTCAAAGCGTAGGCCAATATTTTTTCTTCTGTACTGATTATTTTACTGTTATTATTAGTGAGTTTCATTTTAATTGCTTTAATCATCATTGAACATCTAAAATTGACCATTGATTGATATATTCGTCCGACTGTAATCTTCTCCAAATCGTTGTTTCATCTCTTGGTGGAAAGTACGTTATTATTATTATTATTATTATCATAACCATTATTATATTATTATCATTATTTTGATTGGACGCTAGTAAATAGTGTGATGGTGCGTCGGTGGTATAGCGGTTAGGATGCTCGCCGACCATACATATGGTCCGGGGTTCGATCCCCGGCCGATGCACTCCTTTACCTCACTAAGCCAGAAATAAAAAGCTGGTGAAGAGGAAAGGTTGGGCATGAGGCTAGCAACCCCATCCTGTAAAAATAAACACTGCTACAGAAACTTCAAGCCACTAGGTTGAAGCCCTATGTTCCACTGGGGAACGTGAAGGAATAAAAAAAACTGGTGTGATGTATCTAGTCCTTTCTTTGGTGCAGACTGAATTCTATCAGTCAGTCAACTTTGCAATGTGACCACCACCATTCTAGGTAGCTCTCCAACAAGGTGAACATTGATTTGATGATTTAAGATGGGTAAAGGCAATCTGCCACAGGAAGCCTTGCTCAACCTAGGTTTCGTGCTTGTTGTTGGCACTCACCAGTCAGTCAGCAAGGCGTATCTGCAATCATCTTGAAGGAACTCATGTCCCTTCTGGAGGTCAATCGCCAGCCATTTTAATATATGTGTAAAACTTGGGCACTGTGGTAGTAAGTAATTCCATATTAGTTTGTTTATTAGATATATCACACAGTGAAACAGTATTATTTACTGGATGACACACTTTCGAACAAAATTTATTGTTCATAATCATATCAATTGTAATCACACGACTTTGACACTTGAGTTTTATAGTTTTCTTTGTTTTCTCCTATTTGTCGTGGGGTAGTAGAATTTTCCAGATATCGGGGACATGTGATGAATCATTCCTATTACATGTATTTGTAGTTGATTCGATAAACAAAGCTTCTGTTATCAATCTCTCCCTATACCCTGTGACATTAAATTTTAAAACTGTCATCCTATCCCATCCTATTGTATGGTTGTGTGTAACTGCATGCAGTGAGTGGTATAGCTGAACTATTCTCCAGATTTCTTATCTTATTCGGGTCAACCAATCTAGATTTTGCTAGGTTTTTATGTTCAGCTAGTCTGACTGCCCCTGTTCTACTAGTTTGACCTATTTATTTGACCTGACAATCATTGCAGGAGGTATTAGATAAACTAAATTGTTTTGTTTTAAAGGCTCTACAGGATCCTTTAACCGACAAAGCTTGTTTCTAATTGAGTTTGTGGGTTTGAATGCCAGCCACTTTTATTCCTGCATTGTTAAGAATTCTGCGTAAGTGGTTTCCGAGGTTCCTTCCTTGTATGGAATTACTACTGATGATTTAGATTCCTTATTATTGGTGTCGTCATTAATATTATTATTATCACTATTATTATCATTATTATTGTTATTATCATTATCGCTACTATCATTATTTATTTTATTTTTACATTTCCTTACATATTTCCTGACTAATTTATCCGGGTAATTATTAAGTTTCAAGGCTTCTTTTATGTGTATCAGTTCCTGTTTTAGATTTTCTTTGTTACTACTTATTTTTGTGCTCTGTCATTTAAACATTTCACAATCCTATTTTTACTGACATAGGATGGGACGATCGGAAGTGTTTAACTTCCCATCTTCTTTCCTCTTTACGTTGCCAGCCACCCAGAATAGCTCAGTGATAATGTCTCTGACTGCAGCACTCACTGGATGACGTGGGTTCGAATCTTAGAAAGGACATGAGTTCCTTCAAGATGATTGCAGATACGCCTTGCTGGCTGACTGGTGAGTGCCAACTAGCACTAAACCTTGGTCGAGCAAGGCATCCTGTGGCCGACTGCCTCCAAACATTTCATATTATTATTATTACTATTAATATTTTTATAAAATTTGCAAAAAATACACATTTTTTCAGATATTTTATTAAAACATTAAGTAGTGTTCATTTTTTTTTTTCATGAAGAAACGGCATGATTATAGACGACAGATTAGTTGACAAAATGAGTGATGATATTGATTTGTCTGTCATTCAAAGTGTTTGTCTGTGTGTGCGTGTGTGTGTGAAATATTTTGACTTTTACATAAAATCACCTTCATTATCGTCGTTAATTTATTCGTGTTACTCTTACTATTAATAAATATGACAGAAGTAAGTCATTGGTCAATGGAATGAAATTAAAAAAATTAACCACATGACCATTCACACCATGGTGTTATGTTGTTCAGTCATAATCAATCAATCAGTCAGTCAGTCAGTATACATATAAAAGTACTTTAGACTAATAATAATGTGCTTTGATAGAGTATACCTTCACTAACTAACTTTACACTATCACCACTGTGTACGGATAAACACTTTGTTGATGATATTTATGTTCGATTTATTCAACAGTAAGTTATTTGTATGATTATTGAATGAATTATAATATTCACTAATGTGGCTGTTAGTTAGTGTTAAAACGTTGATCAGAAATAAATATGTATATCTTAAACAGGTTCTATGAATTGGATATGGACCCATATTGTTATTATACATTAGTATTGTTCCCTTGGGTTCCTAGTGGAACATAGGGCTTCAACTACACGTCTCCACTTGCTTCTGTCTTCTGCTGTACTTTTCACCTGCATCCATGTTAATCCATACTGTTTCAACTCCTCTTCACACGATCTCCTCCATGTCACCCTTGGAGTGTCCAATCCATCTCCACTTTCTCCTGCATATTTGTTGGTTCGATTGGTTCTTGTTTTGTTTGTTCCCATAGTTTCTTGTTGGTGATTCTTTCCGGCCATCTGATCTTGAGTATAGAGCGAAGACAGTTGTTGATAAATGTCTGCAACCTGTTGGAAATACCATTCTTTGTGACCCGCCAAGTTTCTGATCTGATCCTTATAGAAGAACTGACTGACTTGACGTTTGTATTGAAAATCCGAATTTTGTTGTTGATGCAGGCTGAGTGACGAAGATTTCCAGATTGGTTTCAGGTTGATGAATGTGTTTCTCGCCTTCCCGTATTGAATGTACAGTAATTTTATAAACATTTTTTTCTCAGTATGATCGCAAATTGATGTCAGTTGACAAGATCATTGAAAACCAGGGAATAATAATGGGGGCAGTTGTTTCTTCCTTCCTTGTTTATGACTCTTCAGCAATACACACCCAACACATCACTAGGGATCTAACAACAGAGGACCTTTAGGTGACGAGGTCGAACTCATGTTGACCATTCAGCCATGTAGGCTGGGATTCAGTGGCCAATGAATTCTAACTTCTGTCAACTCGCGATTTTATCGCGACTGGCACCAGCCAATGTCATCAGCGAGTATTTATCTTCACTTGCGATCTGGTGGAGCCCAACAGTCACGACTTCTTTTTATAAATTCAGGCAACTCTGTTCTGTAGCCAGTCACTAGTGAGCATCAGATTAAATTTTTGGGAGTTACTTTGTAGGAATTTGATTGGTTTCAAATTTGATCACGGATTGATATCACTTGGGGCCGGAATCCAATAGCCCATGAATTCTAACTTCCAAGTGGCTGAATGGTCAACGAGTTTGACCTGATAACCTGAAGGTCCTGGGTTCGATCACCGATAGACTCGCGGGTGCGTACTGTTCAACGGACCGAAACAGCTGTGCATTACTCTGTGGTTTTCAGTAGTTGTTTAACTGACATGAATATGTGTGAACAAACTTGAACCAAATCGAATCCCTATAAAGTAACTCTTGACAATTATAAACATTTTTATTGATGTAGTCGTTTCTTCTAGACTGAATGGTTTAATTGCAAAGCATTATTGAATGTCTTTATGGATTTCAGCTGAAGATGTTGTCTAGAAGTGATAATGAAAGCTGCTCAATTAAGCTGTTCAGCTAAAAGAACGTACAACTACATCAATATCATCCACCTGAGCTATAAATGTACTACAGTCGGTTGCTTAATAATGCATTTTGCAATCAGTGTAACATACATATGGCTATCTAGGTTAAATAATGTTATAAATTACATTGAAGAATAATTTTTACTGTTATCACTTGTATTGGTCCTTGAGGCTTGTGCCTACATTTTTGAACCAGCGTAGTATTGTCAGCTTGTAAATACATTTTAATGTAACAATACACCTTAAATGGGGTCCCTCTTTACAGAAATAGATATGTCAGATCATTTCGTTAGCCTGTATGTATACATTATTACCTTAGGTTCCTAGTGGAACACAGGACTTCAAAAGCACATCTCCATTTTATCCTATTTCTTCTCAGTCTTCTTGAATGAACTTTACGATTAACCATAAGCTCTCATCTCTTCGCCACACGGTCACCTTGATGTCAGCCTAGCACCTGCGCCCAACTCGTTGTTTACCATTCGGGTTCCACTCGGGAGTTGGCCTGGAGCGCGATGTCATTTGACGTATGCCCAATCTATCCATCTTCTTTTTCTTCTGAATATTTGTTGGGTGGTAGGGGGTTGACTGATTCGTTTCCAGAATTCCTAGTTACTTATCCTTTCCAGATGTTTGATTTTCATCATGCGGAAAAGCAACTGTTCATTAACATCCGTAGCCACCTGTTCGAAATGGTTTACATGGCACATTTTTAGACTGTGAACTATATAGAATCACTGACTTGATATTACTGTTGAAAAACGGAATCTTGTTCTTTATGCTTAGTGCAGTAGATTTCAAGACTGACTTCAGAGTAGTAAAGGTTTGTCCTGTCTTTCCGATATCGCTCTAAAGTGAACTGATGCCTTTTTACGTTAATCTGTCCGCCTGTAAGTTCCAGATACAGAAAACTGTCCATCGGCTGGTGTAACTATGACATTCTATTAATAAATCCCTTTTTGGGCATTTCTGTTAGAAAAAATTTGTCTCAAACACATCAAAATCTACCATTACACTATACATATACATCCCCTCTAAACATTTTACGTCATTCATTATTAAGATTAAGTGCAGTTGCATTTCTGTGGGTAAGAAAATAACCACAAGTTATCTTGCTTAATTCCAATGTACTTATTATATTTAAGCACTAACGCTCTACACTGTAGATATGAAAATGATTAAAACACATAGACAAACGAATAGATTATCCATAGACATGACTTACTCTAAGTTGTAATGAACTCAAATGTGGTATACTAGATAAAGATATGCAGTTTAACGAATGATTTGATAAAGAATAGTGAAGATTCTCAGAATTTCCGCAAACAGGGAATGAAAGAACCTATATCACTCACTGTCAGCGATTTGCGCCACTTTAAGAGTCTCATTAAGAGACTGATAAAGTAATCGATACTTTCTTTTGTGTTTTTCAGATTAATAAAGACAAGGGAAAATCTTTTGTTTCGACCACCTCTGGCTCTTTTCCCATCAAATCCTACTTCGTTCAACAGTACTATTCGAAGAAAACGTCAACTCTGCACGTACACAGGCCATAGTAAGAGGTGACGGTTTCACAACTTTTTTGTTTTTTTTGTTTTTTCTTCGATTCAACGTCTAATGTCATTATTCCTTCTACCCAGCTTAAGCTGACTGTAAAAAGACAAATGTGTCTGGAAAAGAGTCATATTCAGTTCAGTCAAACATCCCTTTACTCCATGATTTCATTTATCGTTGATTTTCGCCACATAATTAGGTTTGGATTGTTTGGTTGAGGTAGTCAGGATGCTAAGAATCAATGTTCCAGTGTTTTTGTGAAAATCATTCAAAGTGATGTAGATATCTTTATTCGATATCATGGAATTTCTCGAACTATTCTCTTCTCTCTACTAAACTATTACTTCTACTACTTCTGCCTATCTCCATCTTACTTACGGTACGTTTCTCCTCCGTTCTCTTTTATGTTAGCTTTTCCGATATGTGATAACCTGACCTAATGCACTTCTGTGCAAATTTATAAGTTAATTTATTTGTCTTTATAGGAAAAACCTTACTTATGTATTAGTTTTGGACTACAGTTGAGATTTCATTCCGTCAATTGTAAATCGTAAAAACATAGTATATAAGGATATCGGTCTTAAACTTATGTTGAAGAAGGTAACTGCTTAGCTAATTTCACTGGTTGCAGTCAATAAATAATTACATGATGAATCATTTTAATTAATTATCAAACGAAAACCTAAATGAACATAACACTAATTTATTCTTATTACTATTGTTCCCTTGGGTTCCTAGTGGAACATAGGGCTTCAATTGCACGCCTCCACTTGCTGCTTCTGTCTTCTGCTGTACTTTTCACCTACATCCATGTTAATCCATACTGTTTCAACTCCTCTTCACACGATCTCCTCCATGTCACCCTTGCACTGACGTGCCACTCGCCTGACGCGCGATGTCACCCAGCGGCCTACTCAGCGAGTGAGTGTCCAATCCATCTCCACTTTCTCCTGCATATTTGTTTGTTGGGCGATTGGTTCTTGTTTTGTTTGTTCCCATAGTTTCTTGTTGGTGATTCTTTCCGGCCATCTGATCTTCAGTGTATAGAGCGAAGACAGTTGTTGATGATAAAGGTCTGCAACAGGCTGTTGGAAATATTCTTTGTGACACACTGGCCAAGTTTCTGATCCATCCGTATAGAAGAACTGACTGACTTGACGTTTGTATTGAAAATCCGAATTTTGTTGTTGATGCAGGCTGAGTGAGGAAGATTTCCAGATTGGTTTCAGGTTGATGAATGTGTTTCTCGCCTTCCCGTATTGAATGTACAGTAATTTTATAAGCATTTTTTTTCTCAGTATGATCGCAAATTGATGTCAGTTGACAAGATCATTGAAAACCAGGGAATAATAATGGGGGCAGTTGTTTCTTCCTTCCTTGTTTATGACTCTTCAGCAATACACACCCAACACATCACTAGGGATCTAACAACAGAGGACGTTTAGGTGACGAGGTCGAACTCATGTTGACCATTCAGCCGTGTAGACTGGGATTTAATGGCCAATGAATTCTAACTTCTATCAACTCGCGATTTTTTATCGCGACTGGCACCAGCCAATGTCATCAGCAAGTATTTATCTCCACTCGCGATCTGGTGGAGCCCAACAGTCACGATTTCTTACTGTAAATTCAGGCAACTCTGTTCTGTAGCCAGTCACTAATGAGCATCAGATTAAAATTTCAGGAGTTAGTTTGTGGGAATTTGATTTTTTTCCAAATTTGATCACGGATTGATATCACTTGGACTTTAGAATTCATGAGCTATTGAACTCCTACCCAAGTGGATGAATGGTCAACGAGTTTGACCTGATAGCCTGAAGGTCCTGGGTTCGATCACCGATAGACTCGTTGATGCGTTCTGTTGAACGGACCGAAACAGCTGTGCATTACTCTGTGGTTTTCAGTAGTTGATTAACTGACATGAATATGTGTGAACAAAGTTGAACCAAATCGAATCCCTATAAACTAACTCTTGACTCTTATAAACATTTTTATTGGTGTAGTCGTTTCTTCTAGACTGAATGGCTTAAATGCAAAGCATTATTGAATGTCTTTCTGGATTTCAGCTGAAGATGTTGTCTAGAAGTGATAATGAAAGCTGCTCAATTAAGCTGTTCAGCTAAAAGAACGTACAACTACATCAATATCATCCACCTGAGCTATAAATGTACTACAGTCGGTCGCTTAATAATGCATTTTGCAATCAGTGTAACATACATATGGCTATCTAGGTTAAATAATGTTATAAATTTCATTGAAGAATAATTTTTACTGTCATCACTTGTATTGGTCCTTGAGTCTTGTGCCTACATTTTTGAACCAGCGTAGTATTGTCAGCTTGTAAATACATTTTAATGTAACAATACACCTTAAATGGGGTCCCTGTTTACAGAAATAGATATGTCAGATCATTTCGTTAGCCTGTATGTATACATTATTACCTTAGGTTCCTAGTGGAACACAGGACTTCAAAAGCACATCTCCATTTTATCCTATTTCTTCTCAGTCTTCTTAAGTGAACTTTACGATTATCCATAAGCTCTCATCTCTTCGCCACACGGTCACCTTTATGTCACCCTAGCACCTGTGCTCAACTCTATGTTTACTATTCGGGTTCCACTCGGGAGTTGGCCTGGAGCGCGATGTCATTTGATGTACTCCTTAGTGTGTATGTCCAATCCATCCATCTCCTTTTTCTTCTGAATATTTAAAGCAATTAGTTCCCTTTATGAATTTCGACAACACAATAAGAAGACGTAGTTTATCTGAAACGTGTAATGTATTGGCGCAACACATTTCGGACATTCTGATCACACACACACGTACTTGTCATACACAGTTTTTATAGAATGCAAGAAGGCATGAATAATTACAATACAGGCCAGATTGTATACAGGTCAAGGTCACAAATAATGGGTAGGGAGACGCAAAAGGTGTGGGTAAGAAAGATAAAAGGAGAAAAAAAGCAAGGCAAAGAAGGGGTTGAAAATATTATGAAGTAAATTGGTCCTTGGTTCTAAATTGGATTACCAAGGCAGGTTTAAGGTGATGACAGATAACTTTTGGACACATAAGACAGGTTTAAGCCTTTTTATGGCTAAGGCTTCAATGAATTTAAGTATGTGACCCAACCTTGTTTTATATATCGGCTTAAAGGCATTGTTGAAATCAACCTTATGACCCGTCTCTATAATATGCTTCGCTATAGATGATGTTGGACATCTATTTCCGGGTTCAGTTGTGTCTGGCGATTTCATTTGTTGTTGCAGCCACTTTGGAATATTTGTTGGGTGGTAGGGGGTTGATTGATTCGTTTCCAGAATTCCTAGTTACTTATCCTTTCCAGATGTCTGATCTTCATCATGCGGGAAAAGCAACTGTTGATTAACATCCGTAGTCACCTGTTCGAAATGGTTTACATGACACATTAAAACTGTGAACTATATAGAATCACTGACTTGATATTACTGTTGAAAAACGGAATCTTGTTCTTTATGCTTAGTGCAGTAGATTTCAAGACTGACTTCAGAGTAGTAAAGGTTTGTCCTGTCTTTCCGATGTCGCTCTCAAGTGAACTGATGCCTTTTTACGTTAATCGGTCCGTCTGTAAGTTCCAGATACAGAAAACTGTCCATCGGCTGGTGTAACTATGACATTCTATTAATAAATACCTTTCTGGGCATTTCTGTTAAAAATCATTTGTTTTTGATGCGGTTGTGTTCTCTGAGCTGGATAGTTAATTTGCGAAGCTTTCATCGCCCTACTAAGCGACATCTTCAGCGCATACTTCAATTTGAAGTGAGCTTTTAGATTTCTTCACAAGTTTATTAATCATCTCTCCTGGTGACCTTGGACGTGATTGGTTGTTTTTGTGTGTTTTCACACCCTCTAGTCTACTTGTATTCGTACTGATTGTTCCCTTGACTTGAACTTTGTGTGTGAGGTTTCTTTCTTATCGGTTGATAAATTTTGTCTATCTCGATGTGTCTATTGATTGACAATTCACTGAAATACCAGGCTTCTAAAAATTCTCCAGCATTCTTGGTGTTTCCTGTGTCTAATATTCGAACGTTGGTTGTCCCAGTCGAATTGATGTCCATGGTTGTCTATATGTAGTGATATGAGGGAGTGTATGTCATGTCTTTTGATGGCTAGCTTATGTTCGTGCATACGAAGGCGAAGGGGACGTCCACCTTGGCCAGTGTAGTGTTTTTCGCAGTTGATACAACTGCTCAGAGAACCCAATCACATCAAAATCATCCACCTGAGCTACAAATCTGCTCTATCATATCTAAAATCATTTGTCTCAAACGAATCAAAATCTACCATTACACTATACATATACATCCTCTCTAAACCTTTTACCTCATTCATTATTAAGATTAAGTGCAGTTGCATTTCTGTGGGTAAGAAAATAACCACAAGTTATCTTGCTTAATTCCAATGTACTTATTATATTTAAGCACTAACGCTCTACACTGTAGATATGAAAATGATTAAAACACATAGACAAACGAATAGATTATCCATAGACATGACTTACTCTAAGTTGTAATGAACTCAAATGTGGTATAATAGATAAAGATGTGCAGTTTATCGAATAATTTGATAAAGAATAGTGAGAATTCTCAGAATTTCTGCAAACAGGGAATGAAAGAACCTATATCACTGTCAGCGATTTGCGCCACTTTAAGAGTCTCATTAAGAGACTGATAAAGTAATCGATACTTTTTTGTGTTTTTCAGATTAATAAAGACAAGGGAAAATCTTTTGTTTCGATCACCTCTGGCTCTTTTCCCATCAAATCCTACTTCGTTCAACAGTACTATTCGAAGAAAACGTCGACTGTGCACGTACACAGGCCATAGTAAGAGGTGAGTGGTTCACAGCTATTTTGACACACTTATGTTTTTTTTCTGATTCAACGTCTAATGTCATTATTCCTTCTACCTAACTTAAGCTGACTGTAAAAAGACAAATGTGACTGGAGAAGAGTCATATACAGTTCAACCAAACATCCCTTTACTCCATGATTTCATTTATCGTTGGTTTTCGCCACATAATTGGGTTTGGATTGTTTGGTTGAGGTAGTCAGGATGCTAAGAATCAATATTTCAGTGTTTTTTTGTCAAAATCATTCAAAGTGATATAGACATCACTTTATTCGATATCATAGAATTTCTGGAGCTATTCTTTTCTCTCTATTAAACTATTACCTCTACCACATGCCTATCTCCATCTTACTTACGGTACGTTTCTCCTCCGTTCTCTTTTATGTTAGCTTTTCCGATATGTGACAACCTGAACTAATGCACTTCTGTGCAAATTTATAAGTTAATTTGTTTGTCTTTATAGGAAAAACCTTACTTATGTATTAGTTTTTGACTACAGTCGAGATCTCGGTCCGTCAATTGTAAATCGTAAAGGCAGGGTATACAAGGATATCTGTCTTAAACTTATGTTGAAGAAGGTAACTGCTTAGCTAATTTCACTGGTTGCAGTCAATAAATAATTACATGATGAATCATTTTAATTAATTATCAAACGAAAACCTCATTGAACATAACACTAATTTATTATCATTATTGTTCCCTTGGGTTCCTAGTGGAACATAGGGCTTCAACTACACGTCTCCACTTGTTTCTGTCTTCTGCTGTACTTTTTACCTGCATCCATGTTAGTCCATACTGTTTCAGCTCCTCTTCACACGATCTCCTCCATGTCACCCTTGGAAGTCCCAGTCGCCGCTTCCCTTTCGGGTTCCACTCGAGCACTAGCCTGACGCAAGATGTCACCCAGCGACCTCTTCAGCGAGTGTCCAATCCATCTCCACTTTCTCCTGCATATTTGTTGTTGGCGATTGGTTCTTGTTTCATTTGTTCCCATAGTTTCTTGTTGGTGATTCTTTCCGGCCATCTGATCTTCAGTATAGAGCCAGGAAGACAGTTGTTGATAAAGGTCTGCAACAGGCTGTTGGAAATACTTATTGTTTATGACCTGCCAAGTTTCTGATCCATCCGTATAGAAGAACTGACTGACTTGACGTTTGTATTGAAAATCCGAATTTTGTTGTTGAGTGTTGCTGAGTGACGAAGATTTCCAGATTGGTTTCAGGTTGATGAATGTGTTTCTCGCCTTCCTGATTCTCGATTTGACATCCTCGTCCGTTCCTCTTGTAGTTGAGACAATGCTCCCTAGATAAGTAACACTAATTTAATCATCTTTTATTCTGCTCGATTCAATACAAAAACAGAACTAAGCAATTCTCTTGTTCAATAAGATTCCATGTTTGATCACGAGCTAACATTGGTTACAGAACCATTGGAAAACCATGGAGTACTGGACGGCCGTCTCGTCCTTTTTTGGAACTCTTCATCAGTACGCACACAGTGAAGTTCGAACCCACGATCCTCCCGTCAAAAGTTATGCCTATTTATCATTCAGTCACTGGGATATGATCAAATAATGCATGAATTTCAATCTTTTGCCAATTTTCGATATATATAGAGTGCAATCACTAGTCGATGTCATCGACAAGTAACTCTCCTCTTACCTGACTTAGAAGATCCCCCGTGTTCACGACTTTTCACTAGAACTCCAGGTAACTACTCCTTGCATACAGCCAGTTGCTACTGAGACTCTGCAAAACTTGCATTTTAGAATACAACAAGACGAGCTCAACAGTTTTGAAAAAAAGTTTTATAAATCAGTTAATAAAAGTAAAGAATGAATCAGTGTCTATCTTGCTTGAATTAATAATAATGATAATAATATCGTACTTTTATCCGTCTGTCACTATAGTGATCTGATACTCAAACGTGGATTTGATTCTTGTCCCAAGCTGTAGATGTATTACAGTTTCTTTTAAGTATAGAATTTAGTGTGTTTAGAAAAAGAAACCTCTTTTGTATCCTTCACAGATGGCTGATTTTAAAATTTTTTAAATATTCTTATCGACAACTTCTTCATCATGTCCTATGTTTATTGGTCCATAATAATTAGAGAACTATTGTTACTAACAACATTAAAGGTTTAAATAACATTAAATCAATAATTTCAACAAATCACAGTTTGAAAGCATCTTTGAGTGGTACCATGCATAAAAATGTAATATTGAACTGAGTATCAGATAAATTAGGAAAAGTTATAGAGAATTTATGGGTTCCACAACAGGCCAGGGTAGGTAGGAATGGTGGTTGAACCTGTTTCTTTTGCACACGCACAGCTGCGGTTGTTTTACACACGAATTTTAATAGCTTCTGTTGTCTAGTGTTTGGTATTGAGAGGGTTTTGGTAAGTTATTCAATACCCAATAGATGATAGAAAAAGATTTTTCAATGATTGCTTGCTTTGTGGTCTGTCTGGACGAGGTGATCTAATATACACTTATTGGTGGTTTTCACTACACTTTTATTTAGCCACACTGGTAGGTGTTCCCGAGGAGGGAGAATAAAGCTCTTACAGCAACGGTCAACGTAACTGGCTCCACAGGAGCAGTTGAAGTGCAGATACAATAAGAGGTGGATAGCCTAGGTACTTCGTCTTTTAGTTTCGGAATCACTGCCTCTTGTCTGTAAAGTGTGAGTTGCAGCTTACCGATATTAGATGTTCTTTGAATCGATTTTCTCAACTTGTTGGCCATTATTTCGCTTGTTATATCATCTTTAAGTTGTAGAAGCTTCTTGTTAACAGATATAGAAGTATTCTTTTCCACTGTCTTGGCCATGTGTTTTTGGTGATGAACTTTTCAAGGTAGCTTTCTTCAGTTCTTCATCAATCACATTTCCTGAACATAGCTCTAACTCTACACTTGAGGGTCTTTACCAGAATTTCTTGTATACCGCAGACGAACATATCTGTGAAAATGTGTATATTCTCTTGTGGAAGTATTTTTTTGTGTAAATTTCTTTTTATACTACTATCTGGTGTTTTTGTTAGTAGAACGTCTAAAAAGGTAATTTTATGTTCTTCTTCACACGAGAATTTGATAGATGAATGTACTTCATTGAATTGAAGTACTGTCACTTTATCCTGAGCAATCTGGTTATTTGTTAAATAGTGTCATTAGAAAACAGTAGTCATTTCGATGTACATTCACATTTTGAGTTTGTAGGGATTTGTCTAATTGCAGTGTAGACGTCGTCATTAACAGATATCAGTTAGGAGATCACTGAAAGTCGAGATGATATGTTTCGTCATATACTGATCTGCAGTTATTACTAATCGAATCCAGCGCCTCCAGGGTTATAAGCCGAGAATATATTGACTAATCAATCATTGAAACTGTAATCCAATAACTATAAACTTCTCTAAGTTTACAACATAACGGCACTGCGAACTAACAACATCTACGTGCATCTGCCAATGAGATATTATAGCCGGTGGAATCTATGTTATAAAAAGGTTATTACATATTATAATAAAGCAAGAACAACAGTGGTTTGTGCAGAACAATATGGTACCATCATTGTTTATTTCGTTGGCTTCTCATCAGCCGCTGCTAACAGCCTAAATAAATTATGAGGTTTGCGTATAGAAAAGTTTTAACATACTTGCAAATATTTTCATGATGTCAGCTGACAGAAAGTTCCGCAATTAGTGAACAGTGCTCAGAAAATTGTGCTTATATAGTTTTTACACAGGAAGTTCAAGTTTAAACAAAATAAATGTATGCATACAATGGTAAAAAGGGTTACGTAATAGAGACGAAAGATCCGTAAGATGCTGAGTGACTAATAAATTAGGTAACAATGTACTGAGTACAACTCAAATCATAGAAACAAGAGACAGGCGAAATTACACTATGTCAAAGGAGTGAGGTTAAAGCCAAAGATTACGTAATCAAATGAAAGAAAAAATAAAGAATATGTTGAAACTTTTCTGTATATAAACCTCATAATTTATTTAGGCTGTAAGCAGCTGAGCTGATGAGAAGCCAACGAAATAAGCAATGATGGCACCATATTATTCTGCATAAACCGCCACTGTTGTTCTTGCTTTATTCAATATCATCATGGGGAATAATTGCATGAAGATAATACATATTAGGTGATTAGTTTCATATGACAATTGTAAGTGATGTTATCTTTTGAACTCTTACCTATAGCTGAAGCTATAGAGATTAATAAGAGTAAAGTTGATCTGTGTGTGCAAAACAAGCACATTCATCCTCTTTCATTACCCTAGTCTACTATAAGGTCATCAGGGAAATTATCATCCATATTTTCATGTCATATTAGGTCTTCCTTATTCCTTCTCACCTATTTCACTTCACTCCATTAGTGTCATCCTTATTATGTGATAACCTTCTATAATTTGATTTACACTAAGCTAATTATGTCTTTAGTATTTTATTACAGGTCACAATTTAACCTCTATTTTATCACTACACTTGATATCTATCAGCCCTTGCTGGAACATACACTCAGTGTTCCCCCATTTTTCGGTATTTGTTTGTATGCATTTTGTGGTAATCGCTTTCCTCGCACGCCAATGAACATGACTCACTCCTTCACCCCACCGATCAATGAAACTCATATCCTGTTGGCTATAAATACTTGAGTATGTCACCCTTAATAAATGGGTACAACTTGGGCACTGCGGTAGTATGTACTTCCATATTAATTCGTTTATTAGATATATTTTTTAAATCATGGAAAATTCCCATTGTAACATACAGAAAATCAAAACAAATGATTCAGCGAAGAGACTCTTTTCAACGAATTTATCATCAAGCTGTACAATCGTATATATATGGTTTTTAAGAAGTTATATCCGGTGAGGGAATTGAAACATAGGTGTGAATGCATAAAATAATAATAATATGAAATGCAATTAAAACTAAAATGTTTGTGATTATAATCGTAGTTAAATGTCAAGTGGCAAAGCAAATTAATGTCATATATAGAATAATTCATAGGATGGATAGAACTTGAAAAAGGTGTGCAATTATAAGATTAGTAGACAAATCGAAAAAATAAAAACGTTACGTAATATTGTGTGAAATTTAATAGCATAGAATTTAATGTTGCATAAAGGAATTGATTTAGAATGACAAGTGGAACAAGTGAAATAATACCGAGGACAATTAAAAGTGAGAGTAGTAATAGTAACAATTGACTTAATAAGGAAGAGTATACAAATTGAATAGACAAAAATGAAAAAATGAAAAATTGGTAGAGCTAAAATATGATTGGGGATTACCATACTTTAGCATAGAGGGATTAAGACCATGAAAGTTGGAGGGGTTGAACGAACTTTTTCTGTACACAGAGATCTGGCTTTTCTGTTTCGATAGCCAAAGCTTCAGCAATACAGATGAGTCGGGTACGTAGGGATTTGGGTAAATTACTCTTTGCCTTGTAGATGACTTTGAAGGCGGAGGCTATAGAGATAGGGTGATCATTATCGACCAGATGTTCAATGATCGCGCTTCTTATTGCTCCACTTCCACCTTTTCGTAACCATGCAGGATAGTGTTCTTGCACCCTCTTGGACAAAACTCGTGTCGAACGACCGATATACCTAGCTCCACAAGAGCAGGTGAATTGATAAACACACATAGAGTTGGTCAACAGCGGGATCTTGTCCTTCAGGTTATTGAACAATAATGGTCGACTAGAAAAGGCTATTCTCAGGGATGCAGCAGGGAATGTTCTTTTCAGGGACTGTGATATCCTCCGTTTCATGATATCGGAAGCTAAGTCCCCTTTGAATTCCAAGCTCATGTAAAGTATCTTCTTGGGTACGGTTGATAACTCACGTTTTTTAGGATTTGAATGAATATTCTTATCTATAAAACGTGATGGAAATCCATTTTCTATTAGGATTTTCCTCAAGATGTATAACTCATCTTCCACAGTATCAGGGCTACATATGCGCCGAATACGAGTGGCAAGCGACCGGATCAGGTTTCGTTTTCGACCAATGGGTACCCAACTGTAGAAATTTGTCAGTTGACCATTCCATGACAGCTTGCGATAAATCGATCTTTTCAGGGTTCCATCGGTCCTTCTTGATAAGTTCACATCGAGGAAATGAATGCTAGACTCGTTCTCCATTTCGAGTGTGAATTTTATCGCCGGATGGCAACCATTAAATACATCTAATATATTATTCAAGTTACAATCACTATTACAAATAATAAAGGTGTCATCTACATACCTTTTATACATTTGAAAGCTTTGGATTATAGGCTTCAGCTGATCATTTTCTAGACTGGACATAAAACAGTCTGCAAGGAGAGGACCCAAGGGAGAACCCATTGCAATACCATCCTTCTGTCTGTAGATTGCTTCATTGAAAGTAAATTGTACATTCAATGTACATCTCAGAAGTAGTTCTTTCAGATCTGTAGTGGGTATACCTATATTCAATTTGTTGTCTTCTATATATTTGCATATAAAACATATAGTTTCTGTCAGTGGAACGTTCGTAAATAGGGATTCTACGTCCAAAGACAACATATGTTTATTCGACGCATTTATATTCTGTATACATTCAACGATTGTACGATTGTACAGCTTGATGATAAATTCGTTGAAAAGAGTCTCTTCGCTGAATCATTTGTTTTGATTTTCTATTAGATATATCACACGGTGAAATAGTATTAGTATTTACTGAATGACGAAGTTTCGAACACAATTCATTATTGCTGTTCATACTCATATCATCAACTATAATCACACAACTTTGAAACTTTAGTTTCATAGTTTTATTTATTCCTTTCCAAATGTCCGGCTGGATAGGTGTTGAATCATTTCTACTGCACATAGTATTTTCAGTTGATTCGATAAATAAAGCTTCCGTTATCAATGTTTCCCTCGAGCCTGTTATATTAGATTTTAAAACTGTCATCATATCCAATCCTATTGTATGGTTGTGTGTAATTGGATGTAGTGAATGCTGTAGCTGAACTATTCTCCAAATTTACTATGTTATTGGGGTCAATTAATCTAGATTATGCTAGGTTCTTATGCTCTGCTAGTCTGACTTCCCGTGTTCTACTACTTTGACCTATTTATTTGACCTGACAATCATTGCAGGTAAGGTATTAGATAAATTAATTTGTTTTGTTTTAAAGGCTCCACAGGATTGATCTTTTAAACGACAAAGCCTGTTTCTAATTGAGTTCGTGGGTGGTTTGAATGTCACTTTTATTCCTGCATTGTTAAGAATTCCAAGTAAAGTTGTTTCCTTCCTTATATGGAATTACTACTGATGATTTAGATTCCTTATTGTTGGTGTTGTCTTGCGCATGTTTGACATGCATGTCGTCATTAATATTAGGAGAGAACAAAGAAAACTATAAAACTCAAGTTTCGAAGTCGTGTGATTATAATTGATGAAATGATTATGAACAGTGATGAACTGTGTTCGAAACCTTGTCATCCAGCAAATACTAATACTGTTTCACTGTATGATACATCTAATAAACAAACTAATATAGTATGTCATCAAAATGTTTCAGAAATGTGATGAATAATCAAATTGCAACAAGGGAGGGGTGCGTCGGTGGCATGGCGGTTAGGACGCTCGCCGACTAGGCACATGGTCCGGGGTTCGATCCCCGGCCACCGACGCACTCCTTTATCTCGCTAAGCCAGAAGTAATGCTGGTGAAAAGGAAAGGTTGGGCATGAGGCTAGCAACCCCATCCTGTAAAATAAACACTGCTACAGAAACTTCAAGCCACTAGCTTAAAGCCCTATGTTCCACTGGGGAACGTGAAGGAAAAAAACCATTTGTCTATTCACACTTTGTCTTATGTTCTGAATGACTTCGCATTTTATGTACATTCATTTGACAATGTTGTATAAGGAACTATCATTCCATTTTATACATACACTTCAACAATACAGTTTTTGATATAATTTTCACATGTCTTTAATGGCTATTTGTAGTATAATAATCATGGATTTATAATTGTGGAGCCTGAGGAAGAATTTATCGATGCCACAATTGTTCACTCAAAACCATCATGAAGATTTTGAATTTACTGAAATTTATTTGTCTAGAGGGTCTAAAATAGCGGTTTATGTTAAGTAGCATCATGATATGAAGTAATTTAAGTCAGCTGATCATTATGTGGTATGAAGTAAGAAGAGAGATAAATATCGTAGTATAATTGCTACCATTTTTATTCTGTACATGACAAGTTATTAAATGTTTAGTCTGACTAACTATTAGACAGTTAACATTTTATTTAATTTTAATGTATTCAAAGTATTATATCATGACTATTTGACTTCATTTATTATTGATGATAGTTTCTTTTCTTAATTAATTTAAATTCACTGTCGTGCAGGAGAATAGATATGCTTCAGCTAAATTCTTGAAAAGATTATTTTTATCATGATAAGAATCTTACCTTACTATTAATAGTATAATAGACTCTGATTTCCTCATCAAACGATCTCCTTCATGTCACCCTCGGGCCCGCGTTCACCTCTCTGGTTCCCATTTTGGTTCTACTGGAGCAATGGCCTCGCGCACTGAAGTCACTCAGCAGTCTCAGTGTGTATCCGATACACTCACGTCCATTTTCTTCGTCATATATGTGTTGGGTGACAGGTTGTTGGTTCGTTTGTTGCCAAAGTTCCTTGTTACTTAACCTTTTTGATCATTTAATCTTCAGTATGCAGCAAGACAAGCTTTCACTACTCTCAAATCTGTGTGGAGGTCAACAGCACTCAGCATCAAAAATAAGATCCGGATTTTCAACTCCAATATGAAGTCAGCCAGTGCTACTTATACGGATCAGAGACTTGCACTGCGCGTCATAAAGAGCACCTCAAACAAACTACAGACCTTCATTAACAGTTGTCTTCGCTCAATACCACTCAAGATCAAATGGCCGGCCAGAAAAGATCAGCAACAGAGATCTCTGGCAATGAGCGAACCAACACAGCAGGAACCGATTGTGAAACAAATAGGCAGGAAGAAATGGAGATGGATTGGCTGGCCATACTCTGAGGAAACAAGCCATCAAGTGACATCACTAGACAAGCCATTGCTCGAGTGGAACCCGAATGGGAAGCGGCGAGTTGGTCGTCAGTGCAAGGGTGACTTGGAGGAGGTCATGTGAAGAGGAGATGAAAACGTGTGGGCAGACTTGGAGCCAGGTGAAGACTCTAGCAGAGAACCGAACGCAATGGAGACGCACGGCTGAAGCCCTATGTTCCTCTAGGAATTAAAGGAAACAATAAATAATATAATAAATGCAGCTGTTGATGAGAGTCTTCAGTAGTGTGTTAGAAATGATTTCCCTGATGTTCCGAGTCTCTGAAGCATGTAAAAGAACTGACTTGATATTAGTGTTGAATATCCCGAATCTCCTTCTTCCTGCTGGATGCAGCATATTTCCATGCTGATTTCAGAATAATGAATGCCTGTCTTGCCTTTCCAATCTTGTCTTTGACATCCTTATGTGTGGCACCAGTAACTGTTCGATACTGTATAGGTAACTGAAAGTTGTGACTACGCTTGAATTTCTCACACTGATAGTGATTGGTTCTTGTTATTGTTGACGACTGGATGTCTTCATCACCCCTGTCTCTCCTATATTCACTTGACGTTTTGTCTTCACTGCCTTTTGTGCCACCTTGTTGGTTTTCGCCTACTTTACTATGTGACTAATGTGATTTTAGCGATTTCCTGGATTAATACCAATTTTATCCGTCAATGAAAACATTATATTATGTTATTTAAAATTATATTGCAAATAATAGCCAATATAAAAAGGCATGCATATTTTATTATATTTCAACTTGAACTATAGATGTGAAATATAACCATACCTCGTTCAGGAAGTACACCTTGTAGGCTACTTCGTGTATCATATTGTTAACTTTTTTGATAATTTGTGGTTTTAAATGATTCTTAAATAAGTGTAGGAGTACTTGAACGCTTGAGCAACAACATAAGTAGATAAAAGCCTACAGACTTCGGGTTCGATAAAATTAGTCATGTGTTCGAATCCCGGTGGGTGCATCATGCTGAACAGTCCGAAACTATGAAGAAATGGCTGTCCACTACTCCCCGTTTTTCAGTGGTTCTCTAACTTATTTTAGTTCGTAAGCAGCGAACCTATAGCGAATAGAATCCCTGCATACCAGCACTTGATTCAACTTCTCTGTTTTAACACCTTATCTTTTTTCTGATACACATTGTTTGGAGAAAAAGCATTCATGTTATTGAAGTGGAAGGATTAGGGTTAGTGAGACTAAATGATAATCAGTCCATAGTAGAAGTTATCTACTAAGAAGTTGTTCAACTGAACATTACAGATTAGTACGCAGCACTTTTATTTCAGTAGACTACTTAAACTGTATTTCAGCCAAGATAAATAGATTTATTCAAGTGGCATAGCGGTTGGGACGCTTGCCGACCATGCACATGGCCCGGGGTTCGATTCCCGGCCGACGCACTCCTTTACCCCGCTAAGCCAGAAATAATGCTGGTGAAGAGGAAAGGTTGGGCATGAGGCTAGCAACCCCATCCTGTAAAATAAACACTGCTACAGAAACTTCAAGCCACTAGCTTGAATCCCTATGTTCCACTGGGAACGTGAAGGAAAAAAAATACACTCAGTATGACAGTTCTCCGTGTCTTTGAAAGGACTGTATTATTTAGAAAAATGACAATAAAAGATTCTTCGGTGTTTAGTGATTCTTCAGTGACGATAGTCTATTGTTTTTTGTTTCTAATTTTTATTCCTTTGTGTTCCTAGTGGAACATAGAGCTTCAATCTTCGGCTCTAAAGTTCCAGTAGCAGTGATTTTGTCTTTTATGAGGTGAGATTATTAGTCTCATGCCAACAATCCCTCTTTATAGAGCTTACTATCGACTGACGTTCAGCAGTCAGTCGGTCGGGGATTGAACTTGGACCATATTCGGCGTGGTTAGTGTACATTCTACTGCTGTATCACCGGCGCAACTGTAACTTACAGAAAAAAAGGATAATCTGTAAATAATCACTTTCTTGAAAATGATTTAAATGAATACATCACTTGATATGTGTTGTTTCCATTTAGTCTATTCATTACAATACACTGTTTTCTTTCTTGAATATTTTATGTCCCATGTAGTGACTACTTACCAATTAAGGTTACATGTTTAATTGGTCTTCCTCTTTCATTTATGACGTAATATAACTCAGAATATTTGACTTTTCGTATTCAAACGGAGATAGAACAATGACTGATGTAGAATATGATATGGAACCACTTTATTTCGTCGGTTCTCATCAACTGCGTACAACCTATGCTGTTTAATAAAACCAGTTATCATAAAATTTTAACATACATTTTGTTTATCATCATGAAGCAGGCCTGATTGCGTCGGTGGTACAACTGTAGAATGCCCGCAAACCACGCATGTGGTTCGGGGTTTGAACCCCCTGTCGACGCACTCTTAAACTCTCGCTAATCTGCTAATAAGACCGGTAAAGATTGAAGGTTGAGTGTGAGGGCAAAGTTAAATTATCACAGCCAAAACCACAGTGACTTTGAACAAATAATCAGAACTCAGATGCAAATAAGTCGCGTGATCGTTGAAAAATATACTAAATAATATTGCAAACAGAATATTACACTATATGGTTGTCGCTTATATGTTGTAAGAATGTCTCCCGGTCACTGCACAGACGATCTATGGAGAAATCGTACCATGCGCGATATACCCATTCATCTAGGTGACTGTAGGTCATGGTACTTTGAGATCCATTGATATTTCTGACACTATTCTTCAACCTACTCCTAACCCTAGACCCTAAACCTTAATGTAAGAAGCCATAACCCTACCTAACAGTACAGATTTTCAGAAAAAGTACCTAGTAAATAAGTAGAACACTATATCTACCCTCTCCAAGTTCAAAAACGTAGATATAACTTGATTTGGAATGATATTTCATAACATTCCCTGCATCTTCAAGTGTTGGTTTGTAGGGATTTGATTGGTTACAGGATTTCATCATGAGCTGACACCAGTTAAAGAACCATTGGAAAACCTGGGAGTAATGGACAGCTATTTCGTCCTAGTTTGGGGCTCTTCATCAGTACGCACCCACCGGGATTCGAACCCAGGACCTTCTGGTTACAAGGCGAGCTCATATACCATTAAGCCACTGGGACCCGATCCCTGTATCTGATTGGTTCTTGAAGGTCAACATTTGAAAGACTTTTACTTCGGCTATGATACATTAACTTCGCCGACATGAGGCTAACAATCCCATCGCGTAAATATAAACACCACTGCTACTGAAACTTCAAACATCTAGCTTGAAGCCCTACGTTCCACTCGGAAAGTAAAGCAATAAAATGAAATTTAAAAAATAAATCAGTCCTCTAGTAAGGAGTGTTGTCAGAAAGCCACAGTGAGGGGAAAAAGTATAAGGGTAATAAGGTTATTTTAAACAATAGGTCCTGGGTTCGAATCCCGGTGGGTGCGTACTGATGAAGAGTCCCAAACTAGGACGAAACAGCTGTCCAGTACTCCCAGGTTTTCCAATGGTTCTCTAACTAATGTCAGCTCAAGATGAAAATCCTGTAGCCAATCAAATCCCTACAAACCAACACTTGAACTAAAATTAATTATTCAATTGAATTTTAGATTTTCCCGTCGATTGATTGGACCGAAGTGCTCGGTCTCAGGTTGACATGCCGGCTTCTTGTGCAGATGCTTCGACGATGTCTGGGCATTTAATTAGAATTTAGTTTGTGGATGGTGACTAGCAGTAGAATCCAGGATGCGCATTTCGTCCTATTTGGGACTCGTCAGCAATTGGATGTACCTGCATTTCCCAGTGAGTGATGATGTTCCCACCGAGAATCGAGGCGTTTGAAACTATGTGCACTGGGTTCGAGCCTCGGTGGGAACATCATCACTCACTGGGAAATGCAGGTACATCCAGATGACGAGTCCCAAATAGGACGAAATGCGCATCCTGGATTCCACTGCTAGTCACCATCCACAAATTGTACTAAAATTAAGTCTAATATGAAAGTCAAGAGAAAAATGGGAGGCGAGAAGCGGAAAACAAAGTGATGAAATTAGAAGAAAAGGAGTTACCGATGAAAGAAATACCAGGATAACTGAAGCTTCACGACGTATTCCTTTTGGAATATATAGGACAAGAACCGATGAAATATAAATGGATCCATTGTCTGTTCTATCTACGCTCAAAGGGGAAATCTTGTATGAAACTTTTCGTATTCATTTGTGATCAATCATCCAATGACTCAATGCTCGATTTTTGTTGTCTTCAGATTAATTTGCAATAAGATTTGTAGGAATCAGATTGATTTCATGGCAGATTTTGTCAAGCACACACTGACACAAGGCGACAAACAAACAGTTGTTTATATTAGATGGTTGGAGGCAATCGGCAGGAAGCCTTGCTTGACCTAGGTTTCGTGCTAGTTGGCACTCGCCAGTCAGCAAGGCGTATCTGCAACCTTGAAGGAACTCATGTCCCTTCTGAGATTCGAACCCACGTCACCCAGTGCTGAAGTCAGCGATTACGTTACCACTGAGGTATTCGGGCTCGCGATTGACTGGACTCTAGCCAGTAACTAGTGTGATGTGTCTAGTCCTTTCTTTAGTGCCGACTGAATTCTATCATCAAATCAATGTGCACGGTGATGGCGAGCTACCCAGAATGGTGGCCACATTGCAAACTTGACTGCTGATAGAATTCAGTCTGCAGTAAAGAAAGGACTAGACACATCACACTAGTTACTGGCTAGTGTCCAATCAAAGTAAACAGTTGTTTCTGTATCACAACTTTTACACTTTTCAGCACAACATGCACAGTACTCCATAAGAGATCGACCTCAAAACTACCAGTTCATGATGCATGCACGTATGCGATCAGTGGTATAGTCTGACTGTTATTCTATACCAACATAGGTCAATAACTATCGTCATAGGCACGTTCTGTTACACCTTATCATTCGTATTCAAACCTCAGTGAATTCGCTTTTAAAAGCTAATCGAAAATGAACAGTTAGTTCACCTACAGCGGCCTGTTTGAATTCCCATCCAACACAATGCATAAGATTTTCTCTATTTCTCTTTGTTTATACCAGTCAATTATATCTATTGTGTCGCCAAAGATACTGACGCATATATCGAATTAGCTTTCAGCCTGTTGTTGGGCTTATCTTGGAGGCGTATAAAAAAAATACCATAATTGCGTAAACCTTTTGTGTAGGATGAAGCTTTCATTATTATTATTATTGTTATTATTATTATCATAAAAATGTTAAATGCGAATTCAAACAGATATGAAGTTTCTAACTATGATGATTAACTTGAAACTATTTAATAATTTTTGTTTTCTAACATTTTTCTTTTATTTACACTTTAGATGAATGGTCCATGTGAACAATATATCATCGGTATAGCAGGGTAAATATATATGTTTACTAATCTGTATAAATAATAAATTTTATAGTAGTAATCTTTTTTTATTAATGGACTCAAAATGTTTGGTCTTTTGTTTTTTCAATGTGGACTTCACCATGAGCGGAAATCTGTTACAGAGATCATTGGAAACCAAGAAGCATTGGAAGACTATTTCGTCCTAGCTTTGGACTCTTCAGCAGTGCACATACAAGATCCTACCAGTGGCCAAACCCATGACCTTTAGATTACGACACCAAGCGGGCTGATTATTCAGTCACTTGGACTAAAACTTAATGGCCCGTGAACTCCCAAGTTTTCGGTGATCTCTCTGACTTATGTTGATTTTTGACGAAGTCTCCTTTGAAATTCATCCAGACCCCCACAAAAATTAATAATCTAAGTTAAGTAAAGGACAAATAAAATCCATTCATAGCTCTATTCTATCTCAACTCGTGGATGCAGAAAACAAGAATGACGTTAATCAGGCTTTCAAAGTCATCTACGGCATACCAACTAACCTTAACTTCACTTTAAGAGTTCGTCTACTACATATTGCTGAGACTGGCTGTTGTATCCAGAAGAAGTTGGTTCAGACACTGTCCTTAACTTGGTCATCAAGGTTTCGATGATCCTCAATGTGTTGTGGAAATTTCCTTAATTTTGTTTGATTATGTAGTTGCTGTTACATTTTTATGCTTATTATAATTTATGCATCTTTAGTAAGTTGCTAGCCTCATGCCCAACCTTCCTTCCTTACCAGTCTTACTACTGGCTTATCGAGGTTTGGGAGTGAGTCGACCGAGGATTGAACCCCGAAACACATTCGTGATTGGCCAGCATTCTACCGCTGTGCCACCAACGCCGATAGTATTTAAAAACACCAGTGCTGTTAATGACGACTATTCTAGAATATTCTATGTATATAAATATATATATATATAAATATAAGTGTAGAGCCAGAAGAGGAGGAAATTATCGAAAAGGATATTCTTTGCTCAATTATTTTTCTAAATATCTGAATGAATATTTACGCTATATCACTATCATACTGGAAAATACAACATGTAATTCCAAGGGAGTTATGCAAATAACATCATTGTGTGGGTGCATTGACAGTTACACTAACACAGTTTTTGTTCAACAAAGAAATACTGTTTCTTTTCAACGACTTCATTTGCAAGCTGTACAGTCATATTTATATTACGCAAAAACGCATTAAGTGGCACTAGAAATTACTCAGTCAGTATACATACGATTAGAATAAAGATAATTAAAATGATGTACTAAGATGTTATAGTTGAGGTGAATGAATTACAGAATTTTTAAAGATTATTTAATACGTGAATTAGTATTAAGATTTTAAAATTGTAGGTCAAACGTTGTCACAAAAAAAATCAAAGTGCGGTGATTATACCAATAAAGAACGTGAAGATGAACTAAGGTGGAATGAATTCAAATGATAACATAAAATATGAAAAAGAATATTACGATAACCAAAGGAAAGAAAGGGGGTGGTCAAATATCCAGGTGGTAAAGATCCTGGATCTATCGCTGGTTTCAGAAGACTAAGTCTGATACGCAGAATACTATGCACTGTAATCGACTCAGAACAACAGAAAACGGTTGGACAACAGAGATTGTTTGTTCTTCAGGCGATTGTTTTTTCCTTCGCGTTCCCCAGTGGAACATAGGGCTCCAAGCTAGCGGCTTGAAGTTTCTGCAGCAGTGTTTATTTTACAAGATGGGGTTGCTAGCCTCATGCCCAACGTTTCCTCTGCAGCAGCATTATTTCTGGCTTAGTGAGGTCAAGGAGTGCGTCGGCCGGGAAATGAACCCCGGACCATGTGCATGGTCGGCAAGCGTCCTAACCGCTATACCACCGACGCTTCAGTGGGACCCTGAATTAATACTTTTATCATTTGAAGATATAATGTCACTGTTATCCGGTGTCGTAGATGTGTGTGTGTATCTATCCTCACATACCTAGCTTGACTGACTGAATGCTTCATTTCTTCTCATTCGAAACTCTTGGAATATGTACCGGGGAACTAATACACGAATAAACTGAATCTATTAGTTTCAAGTGTCCAACATATTTATTAGTTCTATATTGTGTTTTTTTCAAACATTTAACTGAAGGGTTTTGACAGTAGTGATAAAGTTTATGTGAGGATAGACATGGATACAGAGTTAGGGATAGCAACACTTTACAGCTGAATACTTCCAAGATGCAACTGCACATACAGTGTAAGATTAACTAATTACACTGAGCAATATACGTTGTTCACTATATCTCTTCAATGAACATATATGTTTAAATCATTATAAATTACTTAAAATAATCCCGGAGTGTTTAAGAAAGAAAATCAAAACAAGATTTATCTGGATGTTTCGTAGTGTGTGTAAGTCACAGCTTCTTCAGCATCAGAATCATTCGTATTATATTAACCATCAAAATATATATAGTAATACATGCGTATTTGTCTGTATGAGTGTGTGTTTCTTTTTTGTTATGTGGAAAACACGTCAAAACACGATAATACTTCATAATATGGTTATATTATGGGATTTACTTTTCCTCATCTGGTTCGCTTCATTAGAGTCTACCAGATAGGTTGTAAGTCTATCTCTTCTCTCATATTTTCTGCATTCTGTGTAGTTGGTATATGCAAGGCTTAAAAGGTCAGCCTTTCTTTACATGGATGAAAGTCTCTTCCTAGAATTTCGACATTGTTGAACTCATTCTTATAATAATAATAATAATTTTATATTTTCATATAAACATAAATTTACATGAAAATGCATGCCATTTTTACAGGCACGATCAAGTATGATATAATGTCAAATAGTAAATTGTCTACAAGTTAGTAATGTTTGAACAGCTAAATATTTGATATATGTATAAATACACTCTTTGTCTGACCCATGTCGTATCACTATTGAATTAAACAGCAGTCCTCCAGGTTGCGCAGGAAAATCGACTTCATTTCGTTTTCAACCCGTAGTTGTAGGCATACGATAACCAACCAATATTGAGGTAAGTACAACGTTTACACGGGATAGTAAGCTGTTTTAGAAAAGTAAAGGTGCAAAGGTGAATCATTAAAGTGTAATGAAATAGGTAAATGCAATGTGTCATTAATAGATGCATTCATAAAGGAAATACAATGAGAGACTATAATCCCTAGGCTGACAAAGTTCCTTTGCAATGTATAATGCTACCCTATAGGTTTTACTATCATGTTCTCCACTTTTGGTTTAATACAATTATCCACAAGCCGGTTGTTTTTATTTCATACCTTTTTGTGTTTGGTGCACAACCGTACCCTATAGAGTATAGGAATAAAATAAGTCGAATCAAATTCATAAAGAGATATAAAATGTTAGGTTTAGTGGAATATAATGAGCAAGTGAAGACGTTATTAGAAAATGTATGATATGAAACATTGTTAAGTGATATTCGAAGATACGACAAAGGAAAGCATGTCAATTTATAAGATGCCCGATAAATCTGTGCAGAGCCTACGTGGTCGCATCTCAGCAATAGGCTGACCGAATGGTATATGTTTAAAGGTATAAGCATGATCTGTCCAGGCGATCATTATTATCTTATTCAAGATAAAGATTCAAGCCCTCATAGAAATCTCGAGCCATCAAATTGCATATTGCTGTTCCTGCAGATTGGGGCGATTCACCTTAGTGTCCACCACCATATCTACTGATCAGCATGCGCCACTGTCAAGAGCATGCATTGTTATAGGTTATCTTTTAAACTCCTGTATTTTACCTATTGTACTCTATTGTTTTCCATTAATCTTTCCTGGGCTTCTTAAAAAAGACTATGTCATATTACGAAAGGTATTAAATGATATGAGTAGGGCTTGTGGTATGCCACTGCGTGAGCTCACCAATATTATAGTCAAGAGACATATAAAATCCTGTACAAAAAGGGCACAGGCCGTACTGTCAGACCCCCTGAACCCCCTTTATTCACAACTATCCCCTTGCATCTCATCAGGTAGGACGAGAAGTCAATATAATAAATTATATGCTCGTACCAATAAGTACAAAAATTCTACAATACCGTATTTAGCTCGTATTTTATGTGATGAAGACTCTGTTAGACGTGAAGCATATAAGTTACTATGTAATTAGCATAGTGAATCGACCCTTTCATTGTTCACCTTTCTGTAATTTTATGGTGTCACCCTTTCTATCGTTTAATTATAACTTTGCTATTTTTATTTTAGTTGTTATTACTATTATTACTATAATTTTATACTTTATGCGTATTTTTCTCCTTATTGTATTCTGTAATTGCTACATAGCTGCTATAAAAAAGTTTTGTTATCAATATTATGTAATGATTATTTCGTTTATTTATTTGTTGTTGCTGTCGTTTCTGAGTAAATTAGATGCAATATTGTACTGAATGCTGAAAATTCCTTGCTGTATCATTACTACTGTTTTTGGAATAAGGCAAATTATTATTATTATTATATCTCTTTTCTAGACTTTGTAGTGCTACTTCATTTCTAGATGGACGTTTCGTGTACAGTCTATGTTCATTCACTCTGACCTTCACCTGTCTACTGCTCTCCCCTATATAACAAGCTTCACATTCTGAACACTTTATCCTATAGACACAATTATTTTGTGACATTCTGGGGACCATATCTTCGACATTCACTAAAGCTTTCTCTAGAGAATTAGAGGGCTTGAATTAATAGACTTTAATATTATATGAAGCAATTAGTAGTCTTTGAAGTTGTTCACCTGTATCCTTTCGATATGGAACCGCTATCGTCAATATCAAAACGTTCAGAAATATCTTGCTTTGATTTTTTCTTAAACACGCTAGGATTATTTTAAAGTAATTTATAATGATTGAATCTGAGTTGGCACTGAAATTATTCTAGGAAATTCGTAACAACTACGGTCTGGAAACTTACAATATTTGTTCAAACTCAGCTATCCTTAACAGATCTTTCCTGTATCAGGCTGTGCCTCACAAATATTGTATGAGGGCTAATAATACCATCTGAAGTGCATGGCATGGGAATCTAACCTAAAGTCAAGAGCTTCAGTCTATAAACCTCATCCCAAATAAAATAGAAACATTTACCAACAACATGATAAAAGTGCAGAATTTTTCGCTAATAGTAAAATACTAATAAAGATATAATAGCGAATAGAATATCAACTAACATTAGAGAAATTTCACAAAAATTCCGGATTATTCAAACCTGGATGGCCAAGGTAATGATAATGACTGAACTAACTTCTTTTGGATGCATAAATTAGGTTTGTTAATATGGATCCCCAAAACCTCAGCAATATTTAGAAGTCGAACTCTTAAAGCAAAAGTGAGATTCGTAGGTATGCGGTAAATGACCCTGAGAGCATGATTAACGTCAATCTTGTGTTCTGTCTCCACAAGATGAGACAGAATAGCGCTGCGAATAGATTTTGTTTGTCCTTTGCTTAACCAGGCAGGGTGATGTTCGGAAATTCGACGCTGTGGGGATCCATATTAACAAGCCAAATTTATTTATTATTACTTTATTTTGATTACAGCTTGATGCCACACCGTATTTTCAGTACAAGTATGGAATTTTCAACATGGATATCGGTAGCCCAAATTTTGCAGGCCAACCATAGATATCGGGTGTGCGTCGGCAGGGTATCGAACCCCAGACCATGTGCATGGTCGGCGAGAGTCCTAACCACTGTGCCACCGACGCACCATCCAAAAGAAGTTAGATCAGTCATTATCATTACTTTGGCTATCCAGGTTTGAATAATCCGGAATTTTTGTGAAATTTCCCTAATGTTACTTGATATTCTATTCGCTATTATATCTTTATTATTATTATTATAATTTAAGCATCTTTAATGAACTGTAATTGCATTGATCATACTTTACAAATAGTTAAATACTTCAAATTCCACAGGGTTTCTTTTCTCCCTACGAAGTCAGACGTGACGGTTTAGGTGAGCATGTGCTTTACAAGTGACTTCATTTTGGAAAATACACAACTTGTGTGTAGCATTAATTGAAAACTAAACATAACTGGATAGATCACTTATTCTGGTTTTATATAGTTGATAACCATCAGTTAATTCACTAATAGTTGGATGGTGACTGTCTGTAGAACCCATCGATATCAATATCAAACTATTTGAAGTACAAACTTCCGTGTGTGTGTGTGTGTGTCAGCATATCTAATATTTGACGGTGACATAAACATTTATTTGTGTACATTCTATAATTTGTTGAACATTAGAAATTATACATTTAGTAGTAAACAATTTCAGAAATGTACTTCTGCATTTATTGTTGTGTTTTTTGTTGTTGAGGTAACAATGCTAGTTTAAAATATGTTTTGTTTCTCACGACTAGCATAAATATACACCAACCATTCGGTCAAAAATGTTAGATTGCATATACATATATCTGTCAATCATAAACAGATGAGATCTAATGATGATGATATACAGATTTTATTGTTTAGAGGAATAACTGTTATTCTCTCTCACACACACATACCTTATTATATTATTATTGTTTCCTTTAATTCCTAGAGGAACATAGGGCTTCAGCCGTGCGTCTCCGTTGCGTTCGGTTCTCTGCTAGAGTATTCACCTGGCTCCAAGTCTGCCCACACGCTTTCATCTCCTCTTCACATGACCTCCTCCAAGTCACCCTTGCACTGACAACCAACTCGCCGCTTCCCATTCTGTCGGTTCCACTTGAGCGATGGCTTGTCTAGTGATGTCACTTGATGGTTTCCTCAGAGTATGGCCAATCCATCTCCATTTCTTCCTGCCTATTTGTTGCACAATCGGTTCCTGGTTGGTTCGCTCATTGCCAGAGATCAATGTTGCTGATCTTTTCTGGCCAGCCATCTGATCTTGAGTATTGAGCGAAGACAGCTGTTAATGAAGGTCTGTAGTTTGTTTGAGATGCTCTTTATGACGCGCAGTGCAAGTCTCTGATCCGTATAGCGAATAGCACTGACTTCACATTGGAGTTGAAAATCCGGATGTTATTTTTGATGCTGAATGTTGTTGACCTCCACACAGACTTGAGAGTAGTGAAAGCTTGCCTTGCTTTCCCGATCCTTGCTCCACTTCTTTGGTGATTGACTTTCCGTCGGCATCCTTCACTGGCTTAATTTGTGACGAACTTTTGCCCGAAAGGTACCTAGTTGTTTGGTAGAGTGTTACACACATACCTACTCCAAAATTATTAGTTTTTCACATAAACTTTCCAAATATGAGTGACAGTATGATTAAGGATGTAATCGGCTGTTACAAATTCGGTATTTACTGAACATAGCATCTGAAACGACAAGTGTCAAATCTAGGTCGGCATAGGTACATCAACACTCGTCGGGAGAATAGCAGATGCATTCAGATGATGACAACTGCCGAATATAGCGAAACATGTATATATACATAAGATCTTTAAGTTGGGCATATGATGAAGTATTGTTCGATCTGAACCAAGATGAATTTTTAAATGATACCTAAGGGATTATGAATTTTAGGTAGCAATAATCCAAAATTTTCAAGTATTGCTTTTGTAGGGATTTTTTGTTTGGTTGGTTGGAGGATTTCATCATGAGCTGACATCAGTTGAAGAACCATTGGAAAACCAGCGGGGAGTACTGGACAGCTATTTCGTCATCCTAGTTTGGGACTCTTCAGCAGTACGCACCCACCGCCAGGTTTCGAACCTAGCACCTGATGTCAGCTTATGATGAAATCCTCCAACCAATCCAAAATTTATTCAGATATGCTGCTTCAAGTGTCATAATCCCATCAAGAAAATGCACCACAAAAATTCATTGTGTAGGTATGTATGTAAAGGTATGTTAATTAGTCTTAGTACTTTGAAGCTACCAAGAGGATTAACACGCTTGTTAGGAAATTAGACACTTATTGACAAGGTGAGATTTATTCCAACTAGAAGTATTTCCAAGTGTTGCGTTGATAGAATCTTCATCCCACGTGCCACTGATTGGTTGGATAAGTAATGTGATGGCTTGCCTGGTCATCTGAAGGTCTTGAATCCGACACGTGGTGAGATCATGCATGTATGCACTGTTGAAACAGGTGGCTTTTTGTGGTTTTATAAATGATATCGATTTGTGACCAGGTGTATATCTTAAAATGTTTCTGTTAATACCAATATATACTCTATTAGGGAATGTTTTAGTGGTCAATCTGTCTTCTAAGTTAATTCATTATTTCATGTACAAACTATTAAGAAAATGAGTTTTATTATTGGTCATACAAGCAGAATAAAAATATGGGAACATTAATTATTAAAACAAATTAATTTTGAAATAGATAAATTATATTTTAACCTTATAACTAGATGATTGTGTTATTATCATCATCGTTTCTACGCGGAAAAGTAGTGGTGTAGTAGAAGGTCTCTTAGTGAGACGGATTACATAGTGATCTTGTCTTGTTTTACTTTTTAAAACAGCCACTAAAATACAACAGCATTTCAAGTTTAATCATAAACAGACTTCAGTTAAAGAACCACTGAAAACCAGAGAGTACTGGACAGGTGTTTCATCCTAACTTGAAACTCCTCAACAGTACGCATCCATGAACCTTTCAGGAATCGAACCATATAAATATATATAACGACCAAAACTAACTCTTTGTGGTCTGAACGCAGGGGACCGATGTCTGCGTCCTACTGCGTAGCTATCCGAAACTTTCATGAGAGACACATGGTCACAATACGCTCCGAAGACAAAAAAGGACGATCATTCATCTATAGATCTATGTGATTCTATTCACCAACAATAATAACATCAAAAACTCGAAATTGCCTCAACAGTGTTGCCGTTAAGCAGCTATATAGACAAGGTGACTTTCTAAGTACAAAACAAGTACTGGAGAACAAAATTAGTGAACCAAAATTCATCTGTGAGAAGTACCTAAGAATCAGGTGGAATATTCCCAACAAGGTGGTATCAAAACTCTGGCCACAAGAATAACACATCAGCAATTCTCGGAAGCAGTCCAAGGTCAGAATCACGTTAATTCACCCAAAACAAAATCAACTGGTAAAACAATACATCACTAATGTATCACACAACCACAAAGAGAAGCACTAAAAATGGCATTCAACAGCAATATTTTACTTCATAAGTGATAGAATGCTGACGTAATGATTAGAATATTTTTTTGACCGAAAGTTATTGTTATTAATATCATATTGCCGCATGTGCTACTGATACGATTTGTTAGTAGTATATAAAGAGACGTTCATCATCATAAAAAACGTTAAGTAGTAGGGAGATAGATTTGTCTTCTAAGAGAGCAAATGAACTTGCGTTGAGGAGATCCATGGGAAACGTTAAAGGAAGACAAAGAAAGACAATACGAAGGAAGGGTATAAGTAGCGCAACACGGATGATGTGTGTAAATGGTGATTTGAAGATAAGGTGTACATAATTTGGCTATGTGGAGATACCAAATTGCAAATAAACACTCCTTTACAAAGTCTTTCTTCTTCTACAGTTACAATGCTATTGAAATGAATTTAACCAGATATCTTGACCTACAGTTAATATATAAATAAAGACTAATAAAATGACAATCAACAGCCTAGTGACACACACTGAACAATAAAATGACGCAGTGTCTACATAAAAAATTTAGTATTTATTTAAAAAAACAAGCAGTCTAAAATAAATTGAATATTCTCATAATTTATTCAGAACTAATATTTAGAGCGAACAATTGTGGTTTCAATAAATTCTTCTTCAGGCTCTCCAATTATAAATCCATTGATTTAAACATACAATAGCCAGTAAAGGCAAATTAGAATCATATCAGAAAGTGTATTGTGGAACAAGTATAAGATCGGACGGAACAATAGTCAGATAGTTTTTTAATATGCATGGTCAATGAGAACATGGGACAAAATGAGATGAAGTAATTTAATTCAATCCTCTGCCGACTCACACCCAGTATCAATGGTCGGCCTGTAAAATTTGGGCTACCGGTATCACATGCTGAAAATTCCATACTTGTACCAAATATACGGTGTGGAATCAAGCTATAAACAAAAAAAAATTATATTTATAAATATAGTCAACAGAAAATACAGGTTTCAAGAGTGAGTGTCATCAGGGTGTGTGAGACAATATGAAAATAAGCCAACTAAAATAAGAAAAGTACACTCAATATTTTCTGCACAAATATGTAAATTTAATTTTTATTCTTTTAACCACAATATCAAAGCAGTATGTAATCATACTAAGGGGTTAGATACAATACAATATTTTTAAAAAAAAACTATAACATGATTTGTCTTCCTGTCAGTTTTGATCTTCCCGTTGTTTGATTGAACGGAAATGTTCTACGCCTAATTCCCATTGCATAAGAGGTGGCTCTGATGGCCCGAGTGGTTGAGTGGATAACGCTTTGGTGTTGGGAATGATGAGTACTGGGTTCGAGTCTGAGTGAACACAACAATCAAGTAGCACAGCCAAAGTGAAGGTACTCGGGTGTAACTCAACCCCTCCTCTTACAGTTCATAAACTCTTGCATCCTACCTATTCTTCTTTATTGTTCACCCTTATTCTTTCCTGGTTTGCTTAAAAAGGACTATGTCACAATTCGTAGAATGCTGAAGACTGTCAGTCAGTGGGGTGAGTGGTGTCCCTGTGGACCACATAGTTAACGTCGTTATCGATAGGCACTTGACTTCGTGCAGTAAATTTGCTAAATGGATTTTGTCTGACTTTACCCTCAGCTTTCACCTTGCATCTCCACAGGTAGAACAAGAAGTAACTTCAGAAAACTGTATGCTCGTACGTCTAAGTATAAAAATTCTATGATAACATACTTGGCACGTATTTTATGTGATGAAAATAGTGTCAGACAAGAATTAACTCACCTTTTTTCATCTAGTAAATAAACAATTTCCTCCATCCATCCTTATATACCTTCAAGTTTTACTTTTATTATTTCTATTATATTTATGGTCCTGTTGATTCTTTGTTTTACGCTCATAATTGCAAACACCAACTTATCCCTATGACTGCTGCAATCTTTGTTTTTCCCCTCGCCATATCATGTAAAGAGAACATTATATTCAATATTTTTAATCATGCAAGGATTTGTATACCGCATCGACAATACTGTGTGAAACAAGCCCACGGCAATTTTCACTTGTATTATTATTATTACCTTAGCTGTTATCATTATTATTATTATTTCCATTTTATATGCTGCATGTTTTTTTTTGACATTCTGTGTGATTAATTTTATTTATAATTTGAGGAAATTAGATGCAATATTGTGATTAATGCTGAAAATTCCATTCTGTATCACAAGTACTGTTTTTGGAATAAAGTAAATCATTATTATTATTATTTCGAAAGTTGGCCTTCAAGAGCTAATCAGATACAGGGAATGCTAATGGAAGGTCATTCTCAGTCAGATCATGCCCGCCTTTTTGAACGTGGAGAGAGTAGATACAGTATTCTACTTATTTACTAGGTACTTTTTCCATAATTATAATATACTGTTAGATAGGGTTATGACTTTTAAGACTAACCCAAATAAAAGATTTGAGGGAAAAACTAGAAATGTCCCCCCCCAAAAAATATTTTATTTGGGAAGGTTTAGGGTCTAGGGTTAAGGTTAAGATGACCGTTAAAGTTAGGATTAGGAATTAGGATCATGGTTAGAGTTAGGAGTAGGTTGAAGAATAGTGTCAGATATATGAATAGATCTCGAAGTATCATTAGTCCTACTGTGGTGAGTGCTACTTATAATCCGATATAAGTAGTATATCAGAAACGAAGTAACAATATGTTTGGCACACTGGAAAGAGCAATCAAAGAAGAGAACCATGAGAAGAATGTTGCCATATGATGCAGAATCCAAGAAGCTATCGAATGTGACGATATTCGACCAATTTGTCCAAGGTGGGTAAAGCGCGTCGCAGGTGATTCGTCGGCGTTACCGCGAGAACCAACGGGTCCCCATCCTGGCCAAGTCTCAGCGTCCGAAACTTCTGCAGTGCCTCTTGTCTGTTCGCAGGGCTGTCGAACTCGCACACGAGCCTCTCGAAGACCTTGTCCCACCACGCCTCACCTTCCAGCTCCCGAGCGTTGTCGTACGCAGCCTTCGCGCGACCCCTCAGCAGCGTTCCCAAGACAACCATCTTCGCCTTCTGCTCCTGCACTCCAACCAGCTCCGCGACAGCTTCGAAATCCCTGAGGAACGTCCGCACATCTTTCTCCTCGAACACCTGCGGCTACGGCACTTTCATCTACGGCAGAGGCAGCGACACCAATTGTAAAGAAGAAAAGACCGAGGAGGCTGATTGGGATGTTTATTTGGTGAAACGTATGGTACATAGCTAAATTTGGTATACCATATTCTCAACCTACCATTCGCACATCATTTACCACATCCTTGACGAATTGGTCGAATATCGTCACATTCGATAGCTTCTTGGATTCTGCATCATATGGCAACATTCTTCTCATGGTTCTCTTCTTTGATTGCTCTTTCCAGTGTGCCAAACATATTGTTACTTCGTTTCTGATATACTACTTATATCGGATTATAAGTAGCACTCACCACACTACAGTCACCTAGATGAATACATCTACTGAGAATGTTATGATTTTCCTAAAGATCATTTGTGTAGTGACTGGGCGAATCTGAATTGTGATTGGTTGTTCAAGATCACCGTGGTTTTTGTTATCATAGCTTATATATATATATATATATGATACAGAAGTCCATCATATCTATCCATTTGCACTGCAATATTTTTGAGTGTCGAGGTATCATTCTCTAACTTCACGACGGTGCAAGTGCTGCTAGGGTTGTTGTCCAGGAGGATAATGAAATCTTCTGAAATAAAACCATCTGGCTCAGGAAACACACTAACACCAACATCGTCCATTACCCACCTCAGATATTAAGAGTTTTCTCTACCATCAATATCATTACTTAAGTTCCTTTTTTATTCTATGATTCAGTACGCTTGGTATTACCGCGTTTTTAGTTTTTACCTTTGATAACATATATATATATATTATTGACTGTCGTTGTCTTATATTAAAAATTTCATTGATTAATAGAGGATCAAATACTGGTAAATCAACAGTGGCCAAAAGACTTTGTGAACATTTCAAATCTATTGGATATGATGTTACATATTTAGCAATGGATGATTATTATCGGGTGAGTGTGTTACAAATGTACTTACTGCATTGTATATATATATTATCAGATTGTTCCTTAGTAAATTATATATTTGCGCATCGGTGATTCGGTAGTGGAATTCATGCTAACCACGCCGTACGTGCGCCGCCCAGTCGACGGACTCTTAAATCTCACTCAGCCGGCTGTAAGTCAGGTAAGGAAGGAAAGTTTAGCATGAGGCTAACTACCCTACTTCGTAAAAAGCTACGCCACTACTACTGAAATCTTAAGCCCTATGTTTCAATCGGGTATGAACGGGAGAAGACGAAAGACTGGGTAAAGAAATAAAGGTTTTTGTATTTCCCAATGAATGAAAAACAAAACGATATTGTTTTTACTGACGTTTCGCTATTTAATGCTAATAGCTTTATCAAAGTATTATTTAATAATATTTGGGTAAAGAAATGTTTAATTAGTATCTCTATATAACGAAATTATGTACACCTTGTCTCCAAATAGTCATTTGCACAGATCTTCCTTGTTGTGCTACTTCTGCTTTTCCTTCGTATTGTCTTTCTTTGTCTTCTTTTCATATCTCCCATGTATCCCCGCAAAGCTGGTTCCTTCGCTCTCTTTTACGTCAAATCTATCTCCCTGTTATTTGATGTTTTTTTATGATGATGAACGTCTGTTTATATACTACTGATAAATGTTATCAGTAGCACACACCATATTGTACACTGTCTAAAAACTGTTTTTCAACGAAAATGAAAATTGAATCTAATGATAAAAGTGAATGTAGTTGTGTCATTTTAATATTTATAATCGAATCACTGGAGAAATCTGATATTCACTGAATCTTTGTTCATCTATTCAACGCCGTACACGTACAGTTGAAATGACCCAATGCCTACACCGGAGATATGGAAGGTGGTGACAAACAACAAGTGGAAGAGGCGGAGAGAGGCGAATTGTGAAGCTAGGGATTACTAGCAATAATTTATGCTCCAAACGTCATCAAGTTATTGATACTGCATCACTGTGTGCTATTTGAAATAAACTTACCTAATATGAAATTACATTCTACCACAGTGCTGAATTTCTACACTTACATTACAGACAGTGTGAGGGTCATTCAAATAATTTTTCAGTCTAAACTAAATTATTTCTGATTTATCATGAGTGAAGCAACCACTTGATGTTTTGATCAATGATTAGAGAGCTCAGATGATTCTCATGAACAGTTCTCACTGATTCGCTTGAACTAGTGCTATGTATTTCAGCAGTATATGTACAAGTTGGTATTGGTGGTATTGTTGACCTGAAACTTTAAAAAGATATTCTGTTTCTGCAAAAACACACAAGCAATGATAAGCTTACGACCATAATCTATTGGCTGTTTCCTAAATTCGTAGCTGGTTAACGAAGATAGCACAAACATGCATCGAAAATGCACACATAAGTAAAGGCAGGAGAAATGTAATGTCATTTAGATGCAAATAGATGTGTCGTAGAAGCAAAAGTTTAATACAGAGAAGTCAAAATCGTCAGAATTTCCATTATCTATCATTGTGAATGATATTCTGAAATGTTACAAGTGTTTGCAACCACTGATTCTACCATCCTGCAGATCTCTGTTGAACAGTCTACAAGCCAAACATCACTGATTTCAGGGATTGATGGAGTTTCTCAATGTGACCACCATAGCCACGTAACTGGGTATTATTATTATGAAAAATGTTATTTATCGGAATAATTATTCTTCCGCTAGACTAACTTTTGGTTCACAAGGTAGGTATTTTACAGACTTCATACCCTCACTTCAGCTAATATCATTCAACCAGAAAGACAGTAAGTTAAGTGTTATAACACAGAAAAATGATATTCAAGTATTGGTTTGTAGGGATTCGGTTGATTGGTTACAGGATTTCATCATGAGCTGACAGCAGTTAGAGAGCCATTGGAAAACCAGCTGGGAAAACTGGACAGCTATTTCGTCCTGTTTGGGACTCTTCATCAGTACGCATCTACCGGGGTTTGAACCCAGGACCTTCTGGTTACAAGGCGAGGTCGCATACCATTAAGCCACCGGGACTTGATCCAATGGCGCATGAATTCTAACTTCTACCAATTCACGATATAGCGCGACCGCTAGCCAATGTCTTCCGCGAGTATTTGTCCTCACACCTGACCTGCTGCACCCAACTGGTCACGACTTCCCACTGGAACCCTAGTTAACTACCTACCTGATTTTGATCCCTGAAATCAGTGACATTTAGTGTGAACCGTGAAGAGAGGTGTAAACTGTTTGACTAGATCTACAGGATGGTAAAAATCAGTGATTGCAGACATTTTTTAACATTACTGAATATCGTTCACTATGGTGTATTGCAGAAATTCTGAGGGTCTTCAACTCTCTTTCTCCATATTTACTTTTGCTTTCATCGGACGATAACATAATGGCTGACTAGCTTCCCGAAGACTTTCACCAGCCTAAGTCATTCCGTCTCTCCGATTCCATTAAAGAGTCAGCTTATTTTTTAAAAATATTTTTGGTGTGCTTTGAAGTTCCTGTAGCAACTGTGTTGATCTTCAGGGGTAGGGTCACTAGCCTCACTCTCAGACTTCCCTCTTTTTCCGGGCTTAGGACTGGTTAGTAAACTAGGCCAGAAAGGATAGACAATAGGGAACTATGGGAAAGCATCCGTTAAGAACCTATTACCCAACAGATATACCAAAGGAAGTGGAGATGGATGGATTGGACACATGATAGGGAGACCGTCGGACGACACTGCTTGCCAGGCCCTAAAGTGAAACCCAAAAGGGAAGCGGCCAGTTGGATTTCTAAGGGTGACGTGTAGAGGATGCTGTGAGGAGAAAATGAGAACTTATCGGCAGTCATGCGGTCAGCTAAAGACAAATGCAGCGAACAAGATGAAGTGGAAATGTGCTGCTGAAGCCCTCACTTGGAACCTAAGGGAATAATAGTGATAAGTCATCTTTTTGTAATAAATCACCCCGTCTACCACACATCTATTACCAAATAAATGACATTCATTTTTCTCTCCTTGTGTTCTGTGTGATTTTTCAAATTGTGTGCGTGTGTGACTGTGACAACTTGAAATGATGCAGACCTGCACAAAGTGCTTTGTCTTCTTATGATCTATACACTACTATAAGAGTGTAAGTAGAATTTCCAGTGCAGATAATCTTGACTGGCTTACTGTATAATTTAATCAGTAAACATGCCTACTTCAGTCCCTTTTCTCTGTAAAGTACTAGGTGGTTTGGACAAGATTTCGATAAATTAAGCTGAATTAAGCAAGTACTCATGAAGCCTGTTGCATTGAGAAGACTAAAATTGAAACTAAGTCTACTGCAAAATACCTCGGTTTAGTTCTATCTTTCGACCTTACTTGGACATCTCATATCCTAACAATTTCTAAGAAAGTGTTCTGTCTAACGTACTACATTAAGAAACTAAGACAATCTGTAATCACCCAACCTCTACTTTCACAATTTGTCAACTCTTGTATCTTACCTATTCTACTTTACTGCTCCCCCTTAGTCTTTCCTGGTCTACTGAAAAAGGACTATACCATCCTGAGAAGGATGTTGAAGGTAGTTAGTAGGACTAGTGGTGTAAATCTCAGTCAGCTCGTCACTACTTTAGTTGATAGGCATCTGAATACATGCGAAAAATGGTCTAAAACCATACTCTCCGACCCCCAACACCCCCTCTATTCCCAACTCTCGCCTTGTATCTCATCAAGTAGAACCAGAAATCAGTATAAAATAATTTATGCTCGTACAACCAAGTACAGGAACTCAACGATACCATACTTGGCCCGTGTTCTAAGCGACAGAGACAATGTTAAGCGCGAAACCTATGACTTGCTTTATTGTTAACAACATAATTTTAGGCTCTTTTATTTCTCTCTTATTTTGTATTCTGTAGTGAACTCCTTCTTAAACATACTTAGCTACCTAAATTATTAACATTGGCTTCCTTTTTTGTACTTTACTGTATTCCTTCTTTTGTGTATCTACTGGTTCCGACTATATTAGCACTATGAGTATTACAAAATTGTCCTGTCATTAACCATCATGTAATTATCAGTTTTTGTGGTTGTTTTCTCTTATTTTTTCTTTTTTTTGGGCAATATTAACCGACAATCATTGGTTGTGAAAGCCATTATCACCATCTTAAAATTTTGTATGATGCAGGATTACTCACACTACCACTACAAACACTGCATTAGACCTGACAATAAAAAACAAAACAACAACCCTGAAATGTTATTTTATGTTTGTTTAGTGTTGTTTCAACCTAAATTAACTGATCATCTTGGCGATAAACATTCTTAAATATCATTTCATAACTTCTTGTATGATTATAGCTTTACTGTCACCATGCATAATCATATCATAGCTTCCACTACCCAATACTGAGATATTATTATATGCTGTTTTATTTTCCTTTCTACTTCTTGGTATTTTTTCGCACTTTTTTATTATTTTGTGTTTTTTGTATTTTTTGTCGTTGTTGTCTTTATATTTGTTTTTTGAAATACTCCTTTTAAATGTTTAATAAAATTAGATGCAAATATTGTAGATATGTGCTGGAAATTCCACACTGTACCACTAGTACTGTTTCTGGAATAAAGCAAATTATTATTATTATTAAATCTACCGGACTGAAGTTACGCTAGTTAAGTAATCGTGTAAATAATGTTTTAGTCGCTTTGATGTTTTTTTACACGAAGCATACTTTGTTAAAATCTGAAGAAACTCAACCAAAGAAAGAGCAAACTCACCAATAAAATTATCCACTACTACGAAGTAGGCTGAGAACCATCAGAGTTACTAGTTATCACTGACACCCTCCAAGCTATTGCATTGCTTGCCTTTGTGTTTCCTTGCTACTGGAGTTACGCTTTAGATAAGATAAAAAGTCAACATCAGATTGGCAATTTACTCATTTCGAGGAGGTGTTACCAGTTCACTAAGTAGTTGACCAGAGATCTGGTGATTTGAACTGATTCGGCCCTCTGAGCTGAATCAAATTGGGTACGCCATCAATGAGCTGGGCTCCAAACGAGCGAAACGGCTGTCTGGTATTTTGACCACTTCTATCTGGCTGGCTAACAAGCACTACTGGTTAATATAAGTAGTATAAAACTACTCATCGCAGTCAATCAGTAGTATGTAGTTTTAAATGTCAATAGGAATGGTGGTGACTATTATTATTATTATTGTTCCCTTGGGTTCCTAGTGGAACATAGGGCTTCAACTGCACGTCTCCACTTGCTTCTGTCTTCTGCTGTACTTTTCACTTGCATCCATGTTATTCCATACTGTTTCAGTTCCTCATCACACGATCTTCTCCATGTCACCCTTGAACGTCCCACTCGCCGCTTCCCTTTCGGGTTCCACTCCAGAGCCTGACGCGCGATGTCACCCAGCGGCCTCCTCAGCGAGTGAGTGTCCAATCCATCTCCACTTTCTCCTGCATATTTGTTGGGCGATTGGTTCCTGTTTCGCTTGTTCCCATAGTTTCTGGTTTGTGATTCTTTCCGGCCATCTGATCTTCAGTATAGAACGAAGACAGCTGTTGATAAAGGTCTCCCTGCAACCTGTTGGAAATATTCTTTGTGTCCCACCAAGTTTCTGATCCATCCGTATAGAAGAACTGACTGACTTGACGTTTGTATTGAAAATCCGAATTTTGTTGTTGATGCTGAGTGACAGCGGAAGATTTCCAGATTGGTTTCAGGTTGATGAATGTGTTTCTCGCCTTCCCGATTCTCGCCCGATTTGACATCTTCGTCCGTTCCTCCTGTAGTTGAGACAATGCTCCCTAGATCAGCGAAGTGAATGAAGTAACCTCTTTCAAATCCCTCCCGTTGATGGTGATTGGCGCTGGATGTTGCTGTTGTTGTTGGTTGGTTATTTTCATAACCTCCGTCTTGTTAATGTTCACCTGGAGTCCTGTCTTCTCTGGCTGCTTCTTCGACCAGTTTGTCAGTTTTCGCTTGTAAGTCTTCGATTTTGTGTGACATCAAACATAAATCATCCACGCGCGAAATCCAGGTCTTCTAGGTTCTTCACGTCGGTCCAGGATATCCCTGTCTTCTCGTTTCCCACTGTCTGACGCATAATCGAGTCCACCACAATTAGGAATATCATTGGTGATAATAAGCACCCTTGTCTGACTCCTGTGTTTACTCCAAACGCCTGGCTGAATTTTCCGTTGTGGATCACTTGACATGTGCCGTTGTCGTACAGCTGTTGAATAAGGTTGATGAATATTTCGGGTACGCCGTAGTACTTGAGTAGTTTCCAGATTACTTCGCGGTCAACGCTGTCGAAGGCCTTCTCAAAGTCTATGAAGTTGAGGTAGAGGTTTGATTGCCATTCCATGCTTTGTTCGATGATAATGCGTAGAGTTGCAATTTGGTCAGAACATGATTTGCCTTTCCTGAATCCAGCTTGTTCTGGTCGGAGTTCTGTATCCAGTGCGTCCTTGATTCTCTCCAGGATGATGCGACTCAGGATTTTACTTGGCGTCGACAGGAGCATGATTCCTCGCCAGTTCTTGCAGAGTCCCAGGTCGCCCTTCTTTGGTAGTTTCACGAGGTAACCTTTCCTCCAGTCAGTAGGCACCTTTCCCTCTTTCCAGATCTTTTGCAATAATGGAGTCAGCATATCTGCCGTCATTTCTGGGTCCGCTTTCAGTGCTTCCGGGGGTATTCCATCTGGTCCAGCTGCTTTTCCAGCTTTCAGAAGCTTGATTGCATTCATGACTTCAGTTTTCGTTGGAGGATTGGTGTCAACTTGCAGTTGTGTACGTGCTGTTGTTGGTATTACTGGACAGGTTGCAGGTGGTGGTCGGTTCAAGAGTCCTTTGAAGTGTTCCGCCCACTGTTTAATCTGTCCTTCTTCTTTGGTAATTGGGTTCCCTTGGCTGTCTTTTATAGGTTTCACTTGTGTTGATCTCTTCCCGGATAGAGACTTGGTTATCTGATATAGTGTCCTTAGGTCCCTTTTGCCTGCTGCCTTCTCAGCTTCAGTAGCCAGGTTGTCGTAGAATTGTCTTTTGTCCTTCCTGGCACTCTTCTTCACTTCTTTGTCCAGTGCTGTGTAAGTTGAGCTCAGCGTCTCTTTCTCTTGTCCATCTTTGCATTGAATCATTTTCCCTTTCACCATTCTCCTCTCCTCTATTAGTTTCCAAGTGTCTGTTGAGAGCCATTCCTTGTCTTGTTTCTTCTTTCTTCCTAAAACCGTTGAACACGTTTCGTTGAAAATTACCTTCAGAAAGTTCCAGTGGTCTTCCACGAATGATTCCTCAGTGGTGCCACGTAGTGTTTCCTGCTTTGCTCTGACAGTTGCAGTGAAAATGTCCTGTGTGATTGTGTCCTTCAGTTTGTGAGTGTTGAACTTGCATTGTGGCCTATCCCCAGGTATCCTCGAGGCTTTCAGCTTCACCTTGAAAGTCCCTTGTACCAGATAGTGGTCTGAACCCACATCTGCTCCTCTCCTCGATCTTGTGTCCAGTAGGCTCCGTCTCCACTTCCTTGAGATTGAAATGAAGTCTATCTGGTTACTTTTGTTTGTCCATCTGGTGAAATCCATGTTGCCTTGTGTATATCCCTATGTTTGAACACACTGCCACCAATCACCAAATCATTGAAGGCGCAGAAGTCTGAGAAGAGTTCACCATTTTCGTTCATTTCACGGAGGGCCTCACGACCCATAGTGGGTTCTCTTCCTGTATTGTCTCCTCCCAGTTTCGCATTCATGTCGCCCATCAGGATTTTGATATCGCTCTTTGGGACGTAGTCCATTACTGTTTGTAGTTGACTGTAGAAATCCTCCTTCTTCTCATGTTCTGAGGCGTTTGTAGGCGCGTAACACTGAATGATTGTAACCTTTTTTCCTTTTGAGTTGAACCTGGCTGTCATTATCCTGGAGGAGATTGGTTCCCACTGCATGAGAGCTTTAGCCACTGTTGGTGACATCATGATGGCTACTCCCTCGGTGTGCTCGTGATTGTCCTCTGGGTGACCGGAGTAGATTATTGTCTCTCCAGTTGATAGTTGGCTCCTTCCACATCCGTTCCATCTGCTCTCGCAGATTCCCAACACTTCTATTTTATATCTCCTCATTTCTGCGGCTACCTGAGCAGCCTTCCCAGCTTCGTACATTGTACGAACATTCCACGTCCCCATCCTTATTTTTGCTTTCATCGAAAGAAGGCACATCGGCTGACTGGCTTCCCGAAGGCTTTCACCAGCCTGCGTCATTTCACTTCCCCGATTCCAGCGAAAAATAAGGTCACTATTTGTAGTTTTAGAATTTTTAATATATTTGTGCGTTGAAGTTTTAGTAGCAATTTGGTTAAGTTTTCGGGGTGGAGTTGCTAGCACCACGCCCCAACCCTCCCTCTTTATCCGGGCTTGGGACCGGCTAGAATACTAGTGACCTAGTAATCTAGGCGAGGTTAATGGTGGTGACTAGGAATATTAAATCCAGGTTGCGCGTTTCGTCCTATCTGCGACTCATCAACTGGATGTACCTGAAATCCCCAGTGAGCATTATCCACTACAGTCACCTCTTATGTCTAAGTGTCCTTACTAGAAGTCGTTATTTCAACATTTTTGCCTGATGTGAAATGGAAAATTAGGCTTAAAAATCAATTTTAATGAAGTTGTTAGATTTTATTATTCGGCTCAGAATAGAATCCGTTTTTTTCTTGAAATATCCTTCTTTCATAGAAATAAAGATATAATGTTAACGTGTTTTCTTTTCTTTTTTTATAAAATCTCAATTCAGCCATATGATGATGAACATCATGTTCGAAATCCGGTGACAAATGCACCAAACTACGATTGTAAGTTATCCATTTGCTGTACTTATAAAAACGCAAAAACACTATTTGATCACACTAGAGAGTATAACCAGTGTGTTGTGAGTCTAGACCTCGGTATTGGTGCAGACTGATCACACTCTAGTGACCAATCAATGTATCCATTACAGTTGTGACGGAAGTTAATTGTGAACCCGAATAGCTCAGTGGCGGTAATGTCTCTAACTGCAGGACTGGGCAACTTAAGTGGGATATGAGTTCTTTCAAAGCTTCAGATACGCCTACCTGAAAAGCGGCAAACCTAGGTCGAAGGCTTCCTGCTTCCATCATCTCCAATCACCTAACATCAAATACAAAATCATTTGCAGGTGTAAGGTTATTTGCTGTATTAACAATACATTGAGTAAAGTTAATTTTAAACTAATAATCTAGCCACCTTAGATAAGTGTTCGAGTTCTTCTTAAGCTCTCTTAGTAGAATATGGCTGCACATATTTTGAAGAATAAATTATACTGATTATTTAATGAATACTGTGTAGGGTTAAACATGACTATTTTTTCATATTCGAGATAAAATTAGTCGACAGGAAAATTTATTTAAACGTGATAAACTTTGAAGATAAACAGTCCAATGTCACAAAAACTCGAAGATCTTCAGATGAAAACTAAAAGTTTGATAGACGAAGAAGCGAAGACGGAAATTCAGATGAAGACAGAGAAGACAAAGGTGATGAAGACACTTAACTAAAAACAACAGCCTCAACAAGTACCAATTACTAACAATGGGAGAAATCTGAAGGAAGTCACTTTCTTCATTTATCTAGAAGGCATCGTCTCAAGTACAGGTGATACGGATGAGGACATTAAAGCTAGGATGGGAGAGGCATGACTGACGCTCATTACTGTGAAATCAGTGTGGAAATCTACTGAACTAAGCAAAGAGAAAATAATTCAGATTTTCAGCACTTCTGTGTCAAATCAGTGCTCCAATATGGTTCACAACTTGCTTCAAGTCACTGAAAACATTTCCATCAGGCCTACTGCAAACTTTTATCAAATTGCTGACTTCAGCCCATAACTAAAGATCAGATAGCCAGGATGGATTAGCAAAACTAAGGACTCTAGGAATGAACCAATCAAATATCAGTTGCCTAACAAATGTACTGAAGAAAATGGAAATGGATGGATCAGAAACATGCCGGAAGGACCGTTGAGTGACATAGCTCACCAGACCATTGGTTGAGTGGAACCCGAATGGGTAACGACGATTAGGGCATCTGGAGGTGGCGTGGAGGAGATCATGCCAGTAGGAAATGAAAGTGTTTGGACAGTCATGGAGCCAGTTAAAAAGGACTGCAGAGTGAATTTCAGATGCGCTACTGAAGTATTATGTTCTACTAGAAACCCGACAGAATAATAATAATAATCAAATCCCCATTCTAACTGCTTTCCTGTGGTATATATGGAGGTGTATATTACAACCTCTTTTACCTACCTGTGAAGCATCATTTCAACTACAGGCGGACGGAACTGACGAGGATATCAATGTAGGAATCGGAAAAGCAAGACAAGCTTTCACTACTCTCAAGTCTATGTGGAGGTCAACAACACTCAGCATCAAAAATAAGATCCGGATTTTCAACTCCAATGTGAATTCAGTCAGTGCTACTATACGGATCAGAGACTTGCACTGCGCGTCATGAAGAGCACCTCAAACAAACTACAGGCCTTCATTAACAGTTGTCTTCGCTGAATACTACTCAAGACCAGATGGCTGGCCAGAAAAGATCAGCAACAGAGAGGGATCTCTGGGAGCGAACTAACCAGGAACCGATTGTGCAACAAATAGGCAGGAAGAAATGGAGGTGGATTGGCCATACTCAGAGGAAACAAGCCATCAAGTGACATCACTAGACAAGCCATCGCTCAAGTGGAACCCGAAAGGGAAGCGGCGAGTTGGTCTTCAGTGCAAGGGTGACTTGGAGGAGGTCATGTGAAGAGGAGATGAAAGCATGTGGGCAGACTTGGAGCCAGGCGAAGACTCCAGCAGAGAACCGAACGCAATGGAGACGCGTGGCTGAAACCCTATGTTCCTTTAGGAATTAAAGGAAACAATAATAACTATTATTACCTTATCCTCACGATAACAGCAGTCAATAATTGCTGACTTTTGGTAACATGATTGACAATTGTTTAGAGTGCTGTAGAATAATCCTTACTCTTCCATATTAGAACCTATTTTCATCCACAAGTATATTACTTCATTACTATATATTTCTTTTCTATTTGTGTACTATTCCAAGGTGCATCGATATCAAGTGATGTACTCTTTTGAAATGTTGAACAAATAACTGAAACAGCTAAAACTGAGAAGAAGCCGAGTAAATTATTGATTATGTATTTTTCTTTTTGCTTCATACTCCATAAAGTGTATGTTTCAGGAGGCTGATGGGTTTTATAATCCTAGACTGAATAAGGAATTAGCATACTAGTCAACAGCTGTCTTCGCTCTATACTCAAGATCAGATGGCCGGAAGAATCACCAACAAGAAACTATGGGAAAAAACAAAACAAGAACCAATCGGCCAACAAACAAATATGCAGGAGAAAGTGGAGGTGGATTGGACACTAGCTGAGGAGGCCGTTGGGTGACATCGCGAGTGGAACCCGAAAGGGAAGCGACGAGTGGGACGTCCGTGCAAGGGTGACATGGAGGAGATCGTGTGAAGAGGAGTTGAAACAGTATGGATTAACATGGATGCAGGTGAAAAGTACGGCAGAAGACAGAAGCAAGTGGAGACGTGTAGTTGAAACCCTTTGTTCCACTAGGAACTCAAAGGAACAATAATAAATAATAATAGTCGTTTTATACTACATTCTAAGGAAAACCGACAAACCTCGACTACGTCTTTTAGTTGATCATAACTGATAAGCGAACAGTGAAGTAATTTTCTAACTGCTCAAAACAGCTGACCAATGCTCCTCGATAGAGTTTTCTAACTGATGAATGTTCGTGATGAAATCCACCTTGTTATCATCTATCAAATCCCAAACAAATGCAACATTTAGTAATCCAATGTTTGTGTTGGAAAAAAGATATTTTAATAGTCTTCTAACCAAATATTTATTAAACCCTCATTATATATATACGTATGTATGTCCCTTTTATTACTGTCGTAGGTGAAGCAGCGATCAACTGGGATGACATAATTTCTGTTATTAATATATGGAAAATGGATAAAACATACAACGGGAAACCTAGAATACTTATAATTGAAGGTATAATGATAATGAATATAGAGTGAGTTACTTTTAATATTATTTATGCGTTTTATTTAACTTGAACAACAATGAGTAAAATACTAATACTCTTAGAATAAGAATGTGAAGATATCAAACGTTAAATTAATAGTAATAATAATAACAATAACAGTAATGATCATTTGGGTCTTCCAGGTCGAGTATGAAGACGAATACCCGCTGAGGACATTAGCTAGCGGTGGCGCTAAAAATCATAAGTTCACAGAAGTTAGAATTTGTAGGTTATTGGATTCCGTCCCAGTAGTTGAACAGTCAATGAGCTCGCCTCGCAGCCTGAAACTCCTTGATCCGATTCCTGGCAGGGTCACGTGTGTGTACTGTTGAAATGTTTGAAAGTATGATGAAAGAATTGTTCAGTACCCCCTGGCTTTCAATGGTTCTCTAAATGATATCATTCCGCCATCAAGCTTGAAACTACTCAAGTCCCTACAAACGCTTGAAAATAATAATAATAATAATAATTAATAATGGCTTTATTCTAAACAGTACATTTGATACAGTGTGAGAGTCTCAGCATGCAGTACAATATCGCTTTGAATTTCCTCTTTACATTACATAAGAAGGCGAAAAGTAATTAACAGAATCGTAAGTGTCAATAAAATATAATATATAAAATATAAATTATAAAAATAAAAATAAAATAAATAAGAAAAAATAAGAAAAATATTAAAAAAATATAAAATATATAAAAATTTATAAATATAAATATATAAAAAATATAAAAATATGTAAAAAAATTTGAGTGTGTTAGTGGAAGCAAATACATAGGTCGTACAGAAAGGCGATTGTCTATTCGCATGATGGAGCATTTGCCAAAATGGTTGAAAACAGCTGAGTACAAAGTGCCGAAATCCTCAATAACAAAACATCTTGTGAACTACGCACATGATATCGATGAGGTCAAGTCATTCACTATTGTCAGCAGACAAAGAAACAAGAAGATGCTTGCAATTGCAGAGGCTTGTGCAATTCGAGTTTATAAACCAGGTCTCTGTGTACAAAAGGAGATGGTCGTGACTCTGAATCTACCATGATAATACGTTTTACTTATTATTCTACCTCTTATTATTATTATTCTTGATTCACTTAAAACTATCCTTTATCAGTAGCATTATCTTAACTCACTTCAACACTATTATTATTGTTATTATAACTATTACTATTGATATTACTCTGTTTGCAATTCTTGTTATATTCTCCAATGTCTAATTGTTTATCTAGTGATGTAATTGAAGCGTAATGCAATTTATCTTAATTTTGATCTCTCATTCTCTCTCTCCCCTTATCTATTTGAACATGACCTGGAAAAACATTCGCACTCGTCTTTCTGCATGAGTAATTCAATGTAATTTGTTTACTTATCAGTCTTATATCTCCCAATGTAATTTCAAAAGTATATATATCCGTGTATGTAGAGTATTCAGCTGAAGAGGAGTTCTACCGAAATTTGATGAATTCATTAAATCCTGCTTTATTAACCTTTATTGTTTGTTTTAAAATATAAATGTAAAATTAAAATTACTAGAAATATTGACATCGATGTACTAGTGATAAGAAAGGACAATTTATTCCCTGCTTCGCATTAAGAAAGTAGTTTCATGCCTATTCATGACTCATTCAAACAGTCTTCGTTAGGTGAAACCATAAATGAATAGGGTGAAAAGGGGATTGGTCGATATACACGTCTTGTAACTTTTACGGTAAAACACACAGGCTCTTATTCCAGCCCAGCTTATTATTTCAACTTCATTCATCGCCCATTACAAATTTTACTCTGTTCTAGCATAATCTAATTCGATCTGTCGGGGATTGAACCCAGACAAGGTTCGGCGTGGTTGGCGAGAATTCTCCCACTAATCCACTGACACACTTGGTTTGTGCTAATTGATTATATAAAATGTTCACTATACATAATGTGAATAACAGTCATCTGTGTCATTTAATATTCTATTATTATGTTTTTCTGTTTATTACACATAGGGAGATCCGAAAAATGATGGATCTACGAATGTTTTTCAGAATAACATATGAGAATATGAGAAAAAGACGAAAGTAAGCATTTGTACATTATTTGTTGGTTTGTGATATTTTCCCGTCATGGATTAAAATCTACGAACTTCATACATTTACTTCCAACTGAAGCCCTAACAACCCCTCTCCCTGCCTAATATATATATATATATATATATCAGTGGGTTAAGGTAATTTCAAGCTACTTATGCTGTTCAGCAGTACAGCCCTATCTGAAATTTTGTTCATACCCAGCTAACACACTTCTCACATGTTGTCTGAACGTCGGTTCACTATGCGTTTGTAGTGCAAAGATACTGGGAGTGCTGTTAATAAGCTACACTTTACCAGCAATTACTAAACGTAATTTACCTAATAATTCAGTAATCTATCTAACCGGCAATTAGTGACAACAAACACATTTTCAAAAGATCTAGTTAATTGGTAATGTGCTCTAATTAGCAGTATATATGAGTAAAATAAAAGGTCACAATAATCCAGGGGAAAAGAATTAGAAATTATCTAACGAATATGGCTGCATTACAAACTCAGAAAATGTGTGTGTGTGTTGACTGCACAACGGAAAAGCGCAAAATGGTCTTGGAGCCAGTCCGAGTGTATTCACGTTTTAAAAATTGGAAATTCCACTACAGTAGAAAAACTGAGGAATACTTCGATTTTAGGGGTAATTTGATTCACTTTGAAGCTTAATTAGGAAGTTAAATCAACCCCCTATTGTATTGTTTAATGATAAAAAACCTCTGTTCATTAAATTAAAATTTAATGGTGACTTATCAAGTGAGAGTTTATTCCAGAAACTTTCCAGGAGTATACGAAGATCGTTTTTTGCAGCATACCTATGTTTGTCATTCTCTAGCCGACGAATGATTGGGACACAAACGAAGGATAAGCTAGATAGTTTTGCCACATCTATGTGTATTTATCAATTCAACTGCACCTGCGGTGACAGTTATATTGGGCGTACTACTAGACAGCTTAGCCAACGTGTTAGTGAACATCTCCCATCGTGGTTTGGCAAAGGACAGACAAAAACAATTCGTAGCTCAATTTTGTCACACTTAATTGATATTGGTCATGTAATCGAGAAAACGAGTGCCTTCAAAGTAATTCATCGTATCCCACCGAATCTTTCCAGTAGACTTCGTATTCGTCTACTGCACACAGCTAAGGCGATAGGCATTCGAACCATTTAACCTAAACTATGGATTCAAAAGAAGTTCATACAGTAATTATCCCTCTCTTGGCCTATTAAGACATAATCAACTAATGACTTTTCCACCAACCCTTATTTATATTTTCAACCCCTTTCTTATCATCCCTTAATCTTATCACATCTTCATTAAAAACGTGTTTCATTTACTTTCCTTACAATCTAACATTACTTAATCGGTTCATTTGTTTTTACTAGCCTTTATCGACTACTTCTACCTGAGCATTTGTTTGTTTAATCATGCTGTTTTTCATTATTCGTGTTATCACAGATTGCCTCACTTTTTCATCCTTATTATTGATAAAAACCATTATTATTATCATTACTACTATTATGACTAATTGCATAATTCATATTCACCATCTTATTATCCTATTGACAAAACACCATGATTGGTTTATATTTGAATATTTATTTGTAAAGTTATGTATATTAGAGTTAAGCCTGATGAGATCTGATTGAAAACAATATTGTTCGTTTGAAGGTGTTGTTCTAAATTTTACTATGGACATCTGACATTTTCTGTTCTTCTGTATCTATGGCATTGCCGAAATAATCCATTCCTTATCATGTTGACCCTATCTCACTTCACAATAAATGATGTAGAGAGGTTGACAGAAATTTAAGCACAATGGGACCAAAATATTCCACTATTCGGTCACATCTGACTACTGTTCTTAGAAATCTGGGAAAGTTGGAGCTGTTTGACTGTAGTATATTTTGAAATGTTCCGAGTCGGTTACTTAAACCTATGAATGGCATAACTCACAGTTAATTACTTCTCTTTTTTATCGTATTCATCTTTAACAGATTCTTACTACTTTTTATTCAACTGTTCCCTACTTTCACAGCCCCTTTTTTAATTTATGTCAGTAATATACTTCAATATGAATAAAAATTTAATACACTATACATCATCTTTATTCTTCTTCTTCAGAATGAGAACATATATAATAGAAGACCCACCGAATTATTTTGAACAGTATGTTTGGCCATCATATGTGAACACTGTTAATCAATTGGCGTATATTAAAGACCCTCCGATAAGTAAGCAGAATGACGTCAATAAGGCGAATATATAGTTTTGTTTATTTGTGTTTCTCTTTTTTTTGCGTCATCCATTTTCGTTATTCCATTTTAAAATGACATCACGAATCGAATTTATGCAAAAAATACTATTGGTATAGACATTTATCTCACATAGTCGTTATATATGTATATATATGCTTTTATGAAAATATAATTGATAGGTGATAGAACTTCATGTTAGAGAATAAAACACCTGGCGTGTTTTTATAAACTGAACTTATAATCTAGTATTTAATTGGTGAATGGTGACTAGCGGTGGAATACAGGATGCGAATTTCGTCCTATTCGGGACTCGTCATCTGGATGTACCAACCTGAGACCGAGCACTTCAGTCCAATCAATTGACGGGAAAATCCAAAATTCAATTGAACTTATAATCATCCTTGTTCACCGAATTAGATTTTACGTGCCTATATACAAATCATTGTAAAAATATTAACTGGCTGACTGGCTGAATTTCAGCATAGAACTTAACACATAATTGCAGCCGCTGTTCAAGTTGCCACACTACTTCCATGTTGCACACGAAGGTATACAAACAGAGAAAATATATATTCAGAAGGACTATAATGAGCAGAAATGTACAGGGAAGAAATATAGCAACACGGAAAAACATGAGGAATAAATTGACCTGAGAGGTCACAAAGAGAGAATTTTTTCAAACCATATCATCAACAGTTTCAAGCAACTGGCTTTTAGCCTTCCCAGAACCATAATAAGCCAGTCTGCATGGATCAAACCAACAGTCAAAGACTTTCATGAACTGATGCCATGTTTTGATTTGATCATGCTTAACTCTTTTCCAAGCTAATCCTATGTCAGCTAACATTGTTCTACAAGAAAGGTGTCGCTTTAGTCATCTTAATAATCAAGATCTTATCGATTCACTTGCATTCCTTTTTTGTCTTCAATATTACTCACTAAATAATACCGGTTAAAATGGGAGATAGAGACCAAACATGTATGGTTAAGATATGATGGAGAAGATTTGTAGCTCAGGTGGATGATTTTGATGTGGTTGTGTTCTCTGAGCTGGATAGTTTATTTTCGAAGCTTTCATCGCCCTACTAGGCGACATCTTCAGCGCATACTTCAATTTCTTCAAGTGAGCTTTTAGATTTCCCCACGAGTTTATTAATCATCTCTCCTGGTGACCTTGGACGTGATTGGTTATTTTTGTGTGTTTTCACACCGTCTAGGCTACTTGTATTGTAACTGATTGTTTCCCTGACTTGAACTTTGAACCTTTGTGTGTGAGGTTTCCTTTTTATCAATTGGTAAATTTTGTCTATGTCAATATGTCTGTTGATTGATGATTCACTGGAATACCAAGCTTCTAAAACTTCTCTAGCATTCTTGGTGTTTCCCCTATCTAGTATTTGAACGTTGGCTGTCCCAGTCGAATTGATGTCCGTGGTTGTCTGCATGCCGTGAGGTGATATGAGGGAGTGTATGTCATGTCTTTTGACGGCTAGCTTATGTTCATGGATACGAAGACGAAGGGAACGTCCACTTTGGCCGATGTAGTGTTTCTCGCAGTCGTTGGTTTTATCTTCTTTCGCTGTTGAGTCTTTTGGTTGACATAGAGCTAGCTGAGTGAAGTAATTTTGTTGGTTCCTAAAGGAATTGATGTCACAGTTAAAGACAAATCGCCTTTCCAGGTCTTCCACTACCAATCACCATTTCCCATAGACAAGGACAGAGTGAACTTATTCGTAGTAGACATCTCCTTTCATCGATAGCCGGATGTAATGTCTACATCTGAGTAAACTTCCCAGATAAGTGAGTGAACTGATCAACAGGTTTAATCATTTCAAATATAAACTGAATACTATTAGTAGTAAATAGAAAGATGATTATGTACAATAGGAGTAGTACTAAGAGATGTCTAATTGTTACTTCGTTTTTCTTTTTTCAATTTTCTCCTATATAGAATACTTCGACAGCAATGATAGCATTGACCGTCTGTATGGAGAAGTATATGAATACGTCAATGAAATGATTCTTAAATAAATTTACAGTTAAAATATACTACTCGAAAATCATTTGCATTTCTGTATAGTAGTTGGTGGCAGTTAGTCACACTTGTTGTACTTTGAGGCCTACTGATAATACTACTAACTACTGCCCAAACCTCAGTAGGCGGAGAGGCGTTCGGAGGATTTATCGAAAAAGTAATAGACGTATTCTTTGGAGCTATACTAAGTAACTTTAAGAAGCATTGTGAAATGAAATGCAGCATATGCATAGGCAATATTAGATTCCTTTGGTTTTCCTGTAAAACGACTGGGTTTTTAAAAAACATTTATAATCGAAAAGTCGCAATTGGTTAGAAGGCAAACACTGCTATTGCAAAGTGCTGTGCTGGCATTACAGAGCTTCTGTGTATATCATAATTCAAGAATGGATAGATAGCACATTATGCTAGGAAGTATCATTTCTGTCATATGAAATCATGAATGTGAAATATTTATGAAGAATGCTTCGAAATGAAAAGTGTTACAGGTAGATTTCTTTGGCGCGTCATCAAAGGCATTTCCAACAAACTGCGAAATTCCGTCAACAACTGCCTTCGCTGGCTCCATACTAAAGATCAGACGGCCAGAGAGGATAACCAACAGAGACTTATGGGAACAAACAAACCAAGAATCTATTGGCTAACATGTTATGACCGGAACTAAGACCTAGTAGACTATGGGTGAATACTAACTTAATGCGCTGGCTAATCTGTCCTAATAGCACGTCAACAATATAACCACCAGCACGCAAAGACAGAACAAAAGACTGGACGTTAATAAGAGAACTTTTACTGTCTCAAAACAACAGTCGAAAAAAGGTTAACGGCGCTTGAGTATACATATGTTTAGAATGACCTTGAAAGGCACTAATGTCATTGATAAATTAAACAGTGAACAACCAATCGGATTTCAAATTAGGTCACTAATCAATAAGTGGGGTGAAAGAAATACAAACAGACATGTAAAAATGACCTATAAGAAATTAGGTTTATATATCAGAACGAATGTTCCGATGGAAATGGAGACACACATTGAAGTGACGGACCATTGAGTGACACTGCGCACTAGACCATCATTGGAGTAGGACCAGAATTGGAAACGACGAGTTGGATATCAGAGAGTGACATGGAAAAGATGAGTACATATGGGGAATTGTGGAGCTAGCTAAAGAGGACAGCAGAGAACAGGATGAAATAGAGATGTACTGCTGAAGTCTTTCTTATGTTCCACTCGCAACCCAAAGTGAAAACAATGATAATGTATAATATTTCTTTGGCTAAAGCGTTGCGAGTTTGCTTTTTAAAGGAATAAGACTTCGAAACTCCAAAGAAGCTATCGCTAGATTGTGCGTGAAGTATAATTTAACAATGATAATAATGGCTGACAAGAAATACACTATACGACGTGATATAGCACCAAAACAAAAGTGAAGGGAAAGGATGTAGAGAATACTAAAAGAGCAGTCATCGAAGATACACTAGGGAGGACCTTTCATTTCTACCTAAAAAACGAAGATAAAACAAAGTCATAGAGGGACTATCACTTGTTTCTGATCTACACCAGGTAGTGGTTAACTCATACATATAATGCTGAACTGAAGGATGTTTTAATTGAAGGTGTGATAGATATCAGATCTATTGAAATAAATGTCGGAAGATGTAATCCATTATTGAATGAACATCATCACCTTGTGCGGACACTTTCAGATGGCTCTCAAAATCCCGTCGAACATCAACAATTTTACGGGAATCTTGGTGACTGAAACTCACGCAGTCGTTGAGCAATCTCACCTGTGAAAGCCCAGTTTACACGGAATACGGTGAAAACGTATGCATCAGAAAACTAAACTGTATATTTACTACATTTAGCAATACTGGTTATATGTCGTCAAACAGTAAGTAGTGAGTCATTGTAAAGATTAAACTTCATACAAACTGTATGCACTTGATTTATAAAAAAAGAGATTACGATTCTGACAGTGCTAAAGATGACAAGGTATTCATGAATATCACTAAGAATACTAATTTTCGATAATATACGATTATAAACCTGGAATATTATTTATGAGAAATGCTTCTAAATGAAAATTTTGCAATTGCACTTCTGTGGTTGAAACGTCTTGCATCTGTTTAAGTCAAAATAAAGTTTTGAAACTACTAGTAAGAATGAACAGCTGCATATATATATATATATATATATATATATATATATAGTATGTTTCATTTGTCATATCTTCGCTACTAATCACACAACTATCCGCACATGTGAACTTCTCTAATCACTAATAAGAGTTCAACTCAGAGAGTAGACAGAGATATGGGTTTCTGCGAGTACTTTCTGGTGAAATGGTGCAAAATCAGATTGTATATTTATTGGGATAAATCATCACTGAAGCGAGACTACATGTATGCTATTATTCCCTAGGTTTCCGAGTGAAAAACAACACTTCAGCGGCTCATCTCCATTTCACTCTGTTCTCCAAAGTCTGATTTTAGCTGGTTTCATAATTCCCACAATTTTACCCATGTCACCGACGGACCCACGCCCAACTCATCGTTTCCCATTTCGAGAGATGTAACTCAGTAGTCTTCACAATGTGTGACTGATCCATTCATCTACATTTTCTTCGAAATATTTGTTGCGCAATAGGTTCATGGTTGGTTGGTTTCTAAATTTCCCTGTTGTTTATGCCTTCTGATCTTTAGTATGGAGCAAGAGAAGGCAGCTATCGATGAAATTCTGCGACAGGCCCGTTGGAAATGCTTTCTGTGACGCACAAAGTCACTGAAGCATATGACTATATTAGTGTTGAAAATTTGAATCTCGTTCTTTGTGCTGATTGCACTTAAATGGGACAGTAAAACGATATTCTCTGCATGCACAGTGTCAAAAGTTTTCTGTCTATGGCATTTCCAAACACATCTTTCTGGAATGTCATCAATGGGACACAGTTATGCATGAATGACAGGATTAGGTTACCTCGTCACAAGGATGGTGAGGTAAAATGAACAGAAACAGTTGTCTTCCCAACCTATCCAAACTGTTTTCGCGTAGACTAGGGACAGTAACAAATTGCCACAATAAGATAATATGCAGTAAATAGTAATATAACTGGATTTCGTCAAATAGACATTCAACCAAAGTGTCCAGTAGCTTCATACCTGCTGAAATTTTTAGTGTTAATAAATTTTGCCCTTTCTTTGTCATTGCTTTTGTTACATTGTGTGAAGTTTGTATTTTACTATCTCAACAAAGTCAATGGTTATTTAAAATTTTACAATACAGATCTAAGGTATATGCTAACTGATAAGTGTAACTGAGGCTAATTTTACCGCAACGCAAAACTCGAGAGCATGTCAACTATAAAACACGTCAGTTAGGACTAATACAATATTCTATATATATACGCGTCGGTGGCACAGCGGTAGAATGCTCGCCAGCCATGCAGGTGGTCCAGGATTCGATCCCCGGCTGGCGCACCTCTTTACATCGCTAAGCCAATAATAGGACTGGCAAAGAGGGAAGGCTGGGCATGAGGCTGACAACCCCATCCCGTAAAAATAAACATCACTACTATAGAAACTTCAAGCCTGTAGCTTGAAGCCCTATGTTCCACTGGGAACGTAAAGGAATTATATATATACTATAAAAGATTCATGATTTTATGTCAAGAATAGAACACTAGGAGATCGATAAAGAAGATATGATGGTAAGTTATTATATTAACTCAGTATATAACTAGCATTCCCACTACCGAAAGTCTTGATACCATTTTCACTCTACTAGAATCAGACACAACCCTATCACAAAGATGTCCACTGGATACCAGTGAAATAATTAACACCTTAAAATTCTGTCTGGAAAGTAATTATTTTAAAGGGGATTTATGTAGACAGACAAATATGTTCACCAGTTTCCCTAATAGTCGCTGACATTTTCATGAATACATTTGAAAATAACATCTTTTCAAATATATTAACGTCTACAATACGACTGAGATACTTTGATGATACTTTTGTTGTGCTAGAGCGAGATATACACAGTTCATTCTTGGAGAAACTGAACAATCTATCTCCCAGCATCCAGTTTACTTCGGAGGCAGAAGTACCATTTCTAGACTGCCTAGTTAAGAAGAAGGAAAACGGACATTTTAGTATATCTATATTCAGGAAGAAAACCCACTCCAACAAATATTTAGACTTCGGGTCATCATACCCAATCAGCACAAAGGTATCAGTTGTTTCAAGCCTTCTTAGACTAGCGCACTATTTGTTAGAGGATGAGAAGGAAAAAGAAATATCGAACATTACTGAAATCCTCAAGAAAAATAACTACCGAAAGTCTTATTAACTAAATCAACACTGACATTAACGTGTTCCGAAGACATGGGCCTCAACAGTTGTCATTCCATATAGATCAGAGACGTCACACGATATCAGAAGAGTACTCAATAAGCACAATATTAGAGTTTTCTTCAAAACATCAGACACACTACAAAGCAATCTTGTCCATATAAAAGAACAAATCCCTAAAGATTCTCTATCTAAATGTGTATATAAAATAAAATGCTTGGAATGTGGTGCGATATACATCAGACAACCATGGCGAGAAATCAAAATCACAAGAAATGAACACCGTAGAGCATCTGTTCGACCACTGAGAAATCCAGTTAAACTAGAAAAGCTTGAAAAATCATAAGTCATAGGTCTGCACGCTATAGAATCAGGTCACAAAATTGATTTTGACAATATTGAAATAATCCAGAAATCACGAAGAACTTCTGATATCATCAGAAGCACTTCATATCAAATGGAACCTAAATTATCTGAATAGGAATGATGGACTAAAACAGAATTTGACTTGGTTACAACAACCCCGTCCGCCATGAAATGATAAAATCAACACGAATGAGATAAGCAATTTCATTATGTAAACACATTCTGCTTTTATAATTTTATACACTTATCCAATCTAGCAATCTAAATATGGTTTTTGTTATCTTCACCAATTGACCAACTTGACAACGCAAAAAAATTACCCCATTTTGATGAACGATGACTAAGTTGTTACAACATTTAAGCTAAAATTTTGTAAATGCTGGTTTAATATTACTACTTTGATAAAGGCCTCCAAAGCCTCAGGATGGTCGGGGGTGGGTGCCTTGCGCTGCGGGTTGGCCATCCCTCCGCACACCTCTTGAAATACTCCCATATGACAGGGCGTCTTACATAGCCTCTCCTGAGGAAGTCCTACTCACTGCCGTCACGTGGCGGAGGTGTTTTTCACCAAAGTGAGAGGGCGAAAGCGGATGCCCGGCGCTCTTCACCGGGTTGACTGTCCATTGGATGACAGTCTAGGGGAGATGGCTAAACCCTGATTCCAAACCTCCAACGACTGGCGTATGAAGCTCACTGGAGCTCACCGGCAGACGTATGGACAAAGGGCTTGTTGGATGTCCTGGATGTCTGGCCCCATTCAAAAAGGCGTATGAACCGAACTCTGGTCACCGGCTGCCAATGGATAGTGGACTCCCTACTCCACTCCTACTGCCTTGTAGGTCACACTTGGTTGTGTAAAGGCTAGAGCTGCACTCTCAAACAAAAGGCCGAGCGATTCTGGGGACATCATTCGTACCAAATTCCCATGAAACTTCATGAGCTCTCTTACAAATGTCGCCATTACCATCTTGGCGATGTCGCAGGGGTGGACAGCTGAAAACATGGCTTGGTACAGTCAAGGCTGATATGGAGTGCCTGGGGCTACAAACCGTCTACGGACTCCGTTTGTGGAACAAGAATTGGATAACCCTGTCGCAAAACCTTGCATCAGATCGCCGCGCCTGGGCAGCGATGATTCGAGATGTTCATGAAGCCGGCTCATCCTCCCGTAGGAGATAGCCAAAGTAAAGTAAAGTAAAGTAAGTACTTTGATAAAGCTATTAGCAGCATTAAATAGCGGAACATCAGTAAAAACAACAATATCATTTTGTTTTTCATCCATTGGTAAATACAAAAACTTTTATTAAATAATGAATAATACAATATTTTTATTTAAAAATGTGAAAAATACCATTAAAAGAAAATGGCATTTATTATACTGTACAAAAGTTGACAAAGTTATCTAGAATGAATTATCATCACATAAAATAAACAATTTACACATTCAGTTGTAAAGTGTACGTATGTACAGAATGAGTTTTATGCATTACAATTTTTGATCGATAAAACTTGAGATGAAATCAGTATAGGCTTGCTTTGCCTCACCATGAGTAGGAATATAATGTCCTCCATCATGCAAAAATACTCGTGGTTTAGACGAGAATATATCCAATATTTCGTCAGTCATCTCTACAGTTACAAGGGGTAAACGTAAATATTCGAAGTAGATATCCATGAAATATGGTTGTAAAATAAACATTCAAACAAAATAAATTAGACGTAAAGTAGTGTTACACACGTTGAAATGATCACAGAAGACAATGATGACGTATCACAATGTGGAAATTTGCACGAAAATTGCATCAGTTCAACTTACTACACAAATTAAGGGAATAGAAACAGAAATAGACCCATACCATATAACACACAAATAAGAGAGCAATGAAGATCACCTCCTACAAATTACACTCTATTTTTACTTTAACTAACACTGTTCACAGGCAAGACAGTCCTTTGGAATCCATAGTACATGTCGCAGCCACAACAACTGATGTAGCTCCACAAGATCATCAGTAACTTTCCTGCTTTAGAAAATAATCTGTCCCAGACTCTATTATTATTTAGTATACTGCACAACCTTACCTGAACAGCTCAAATGGATACGTCTACGGTCAAAAACGTCTAATTATACCATACCCTTCACCTTCAGCAACCATTTCTGAGTAGTACAGACACCCTTTAATAGGTAGTTGGATATTACTCTGAAACCAGACATTATGGGAGCTGGAATGTACTGAATACGTCTTTAATATCCATTCTGAAATTTCGTCAGTGACTACTCGATTCGGTTTGATGCAACTTCTCAAATAAATGAAGTGTTGTCAACCAATACTCAACCAATTCACCTCCTGCCTGGTTTAAAACCAGGAGTTGGTGCAAATCCTCCAGTAGCATCATCTTACATTTAAAAGTCGTGAACCATATGTAGATACTTACTCAGACTGTTCAGTCAACACTAAGGACCACTAACTAATCCGTATTTGGTTACAGGATTTCATCATGAGCTGATATCGGTTAAAGAACCATTGGGTCATTAGATCGGGTCCCAGAGACTTCATGGTCTACGAGCTCGCCTCGTGAGGTCCTGATTTCGAAAACTAGGACGAAACAACTGCCCCATACTCCTAGGTTTTCTAATGGCTCTTTAACCGATGTCAGCTCATGATGCGATCCTGTAAACAACCAAATCAAATCCTTGCAAACCAACACATTGAATATCAATCGAGATTTTATGAGTAGTTACTACTGGTTTGCCCAACACTATTAGATTGGAATTTCTGATGTCTAATAAAGCCCATAATTTACTCTAGACTCAAAAATGAGAATCTCATTGAAGAGTTTTGCAATTTGATCAGCACCTGACTTGCCTTTTCTGAATCCGGCTTGTTCTGGGTGGAGTTCTGTATCTAATGCATCCCCTATTCTCTCCAGGATGATGGGACTTAGTATTTTACTTGCCATAGACAAGAGTATTATCCAGCGCCAGTTGTTGCAGAGGCCTAAGTCGCCTTGTTTTGACAGCTTGACATGGTAGCCACCCTTTCTTCCAATCGGTAGGTATCTTTCCTTCTTTCCAAACCTTTTGCGATAATGGCGTGAGCACAACTGCCGTAGTCTCTGGATCCGTTTTCAGTGCTTCGGAGTAGGGAAATTCCATCTGATCCCGCTACCTTCCTGGACTTCAGTAGGTTGATCGCACTCAAGATTTCTGCTTTCATTGGAAGACTAGTGTCCACTGATAGGCAGTTGTGTGCGTGCTGTTGGTGGTGGTGCATTTCTGCGCAAGTTGCAGGTGATGGTCAATTCAAGAGTCCTTTAAAGTGATCAGCCCATTGGTAATCAGGTTCCCTTCAGCATCTTTTATTGATTTCATCATCTGAGTTGATCTGTTCCCGGATAGAGACCTTATGCCTATATCTAATATAATGTCCTGAAGTAACGATAATAATGATAATATAAATTAGCAAGCATACACTACTTTGAATATTTCACAGCAGTTATAAACTTTCACCAATATTTCAACTAACCTCTAGAAATCACTGAGTCAGTTTTACCACAAACAATCAGACTTGGTATTGTTGACTTATAAGCGTAAATGTTTTTATGAAGTGAACAACGACTGAGGAATGGTGCTATCAATACTGTGAATTTAATCGGTTTCATATTCCAATCTGAAAAATCTTTATAAACGATGAAAACAAATGATTTTAAAATGGTAATAATAGTAGATTATGAGGTAAACAACAGTATCGAAGAAAATCAATAACTGTCATTGTTCATGAGCATTAATATAAGCATACTATATCTGAAACACTTATCGAAAAAAAAAAAACGTTTGTTTAACCACTACCCAGCATTATTTGTAAACTATCATGACACACGATATTAAAGTATTAATAACTGCCTTAAAAAAATCAAAAAAGGTAAAAGAATCGTGATGATTGAATCGTTCAGACACATTCTATACAAAAACTAGCCTTAACTCCATTATGGATAAGATTTTATTTTGATAAATCACACAGTGTTGTACAGTTACATTAACTGATGACGTTTCGGGCACAAACTATTGCTCATAATCATATCAAGTCACTCACACAACTTTTTCCTTCATTTATATACATGTGTGGAATCGATTAGATATTTGAATAAAAATCAATATGAGATAATGTACATTCAGAAATAATAGTACGAGTGTTATTAATCCATTACAATTAGATGGGAAATACAGCGAGTGTTTCTATAATCATAATAAGTTACTTGTTAGAATTGTTAGCAACTGCACTTCACGCATTAACAAACAACAACACAATAGGGTGGGACAGGGTTAAAATTCTAAAGAGTAACATAGGTAGGTGGAGAGAGAGGTTGATTACGGAATCCTTATTCATCAAGTCTACACCCAACACATGCAACAGAAATGACTCAATGCAAATACCAGAAATATGGAAGATATTATTACCTCCGGTCAAATCAGAAGAGAATAATAAATAATCTTAATATTCTATTTCAATTCATTCTAACAAGTAACTTATTATGATTATAGAAACACTCGCCGTATTTCAAATCTAATTGTAATGGATTAATAACACTCGTACTATTATTTCTGAATGTACATTTTCTCATATTGAATTTTATTCCAATATCTCATCGATTCCACACATGTATATAAATGAAGGAAAAAGTTGTGTGAGTAACTTGATATGATTATGAGCAACAGTTTATGCTCGAAACGTCATCACTTAATATTACTGTACAACACTGTGTGATTTATCAAAATAAAATCTTATCCATAATGCAGTTATGCTTTACCACAGTGCCCAAGTTTTATACTTATATCAAAAACTAGCCTTCCTTCCTTCCCTCTTTTTGAGGTGGATTTCTCGACGCCTATTCTGTGTCAACTTCGTCTTTAAATACATAAGTAAAATACCCTGTATTTAAAAAAATACAACTAATGATTCTGTACTAGTTGGTAAGACAAACATTTAAGATGCTATTAACAAAGAAAAACCTGTTTGTATATATGTTTAAAGCCAACGTTGGCATAAACATCAAATTTCAAGAGTTGAATCCTAATAAAATCAAGGCAGAAGCTAGATTTAAATACTTTTTATACGGAATGACAACATTTATATGAATGAACTTCAATTCATATTTCATGACGAAGCCACATTAGTAAGAGGAGAACACTGGATATATGTTTCAACCACGTTTGGGGTTCTCTCTCACTTACGATCCTAAGGAGGATCAAATCCAGCATCTATAAGTTACGAGCTGGGCATGTTTACCATTCATCCACTGGGTTGGAATCCCATGGATACTAGTTTCTGTCCATTCGCGAAATAACACCGCTGCCGACCAGTGTCATCGATGAGGATTCAGATCATAGTTTTGTAAGAATCTGAAAAGTTCTAAACTAAAGCAAAACAACCACCCAATGTTCCTTGCTTTTTAATGATCTTCTCACTAACTAACGAGAGAACCAGGCGGGCTTTAGACCAGGAAGATTCTGGAACATAGGCATACGTAACAGCGGCGTCCAACAATCGTCATATTTCTTGACCTGAAAGCGGCATTCGATTCTGTCGACCGAGAGGTACTCTGGCGACGTTTGGCTTAAAAAAAGGAATGACGAGAAAATACATTGCACTGATCAAGGCGCTCTACTCGAACTCATGCAGCCAGGTGAGAGCTTATGGCGAGTTATCATCTGAAGTGGTGACAACTAGTGGTGTCCGTCAGGGATGCCCACTATCCCCATTTCTCTTTAATTTTATTATAGATATACTAATGGAATTAACCCTAACTCAGGGATTGAGTTGTTACCAGGGTACAATTTCGTTGACTTAGAATATGCGGATGATATAGTCCTTCTACGTGAATACGCTGACAAAATGCAGAGTCTTCTGAACACCTTGAGCTGTAATCCACGAATGTTTGGTGTATGATTCGCTCCCGTCAAATGTAAGATGGTGAGGATACAAGACTGGACTATATTGACTCCTAGCTCAGAAATAGGGAGTGAAGTGGTAGAGCGTGTTGACCACTTCATTACTTTGGGGAGTTGCATCAGCCCCAACTGGTTGGTCGTTGACGAAATCTCATCACGGAAACGGAATGCTCGTTTCGTATATGCCAGTTTACGCCGTCTCTGGCATAGACGTGATATCCGGCTGGCTATCGACCAAAGGGCGTGTGTACTGTTCATCAGTTCGTTCTGTCATCCTTTACGATTGTGAGTGAGACATGGCTATTGAGAGTGGAAGATACAAAAGGACTAGCTTTCTTTGATCATATGTGTCTGCGTTCTATCTACCGTGTTAAGTAGTGTAATAAGGTGAGCAATATTGAGATTAGGCATCGGTTGAGGGCTAAATAAGGAGGAGAAATCAATCGACAAGATTGTGAAGTTACATTGATTGAGATGGTTAGGACATGTGTTAAGTATGCATGTCATGCCACCGCCTTCTTCAGAGGGCAATGTTACCTGACATAGGATCAGGTTGGAAAAGAGCCAGTGGTGGTCAAACCAAAACATGGTTTCATCAGTCAATGAAATCCACAACAGTTAGTTTAAGCCACGTAGGAAGGTGTAGACTTCCTGGTTGGGGTCCTCGGGATGGTAAGAATCAATGAAGGCTGGAGACAATCGGTGATATGGCACAAAACCGTTCTCAATAGCGCAGACGCATCCACTCCTTGTAATTTATAATATCCAATAAAACCACATTGTTCTTCCATATTCCTATTCTTTTTGCCTCGTACTACTGCTTTTTATCTCTCTTTTGGACCACTCTTTACTCTCTTCTCTTGCTTCGTGTACTACAAGGAGTGTGGTAGCTGGAACTGCTGCACATATGTGCAAAGTTCTATGTTGAAACCAGTCAGTCAGTCAGTCAGTCGACTAATGTTCAATCATGACGAAATCCACATTGAAGTATTAGATACCTCTATGAAAAAGATTATATTAAGATAATACTTATCAACGCAGAATGTACGTTAGATACTTTGAATGACATACAAATCCCAACTATTGGATACATCAAGGTAAATAATAAATATATAAAGTCGTACCATACAGTTTATGTTCCATAATAATCTGCAACATTAAGAGAAATGCTGCACCCTGACTAAAACCAATAATTCCGTCGAAAGGACCCTGAAATTCTTGGACATTCTTATTTTGTATACCTCTTGTTCCATATGTTTTTTAACAATTGCCAATGATTCACGGAGACCAGCATCATAATCACTGTATTCTTGGGCAGAAAAACCTTGAGGATTGGAAAACCACCAAGCACAATCTTTCATATTTTAGGTTAAATCAAATAGAAAATGAACTAACCATTTGCAGTGGAATTCTCTACCATATTTGGTGCACATAAAAAACCTAAATAAAGTTAGATAGAAACAGCACACAACTAACTAAATTCACAAAATTTTTTCAGTGACTTTCGAAATCCACCTGTCTTTTCTCGAAAAATATCAGCATTCTGTCTGTGTCACAAGAGATGTTTTATATATATATGTGTGTGATAAACAGTACCTATAACCATGTAAGCATAAAACCTAAAATCTGAGTTGGTTACTAGCGCTTAAAACCTACTTTTAAAAGTGTCATAGGTAGGTCAATCACTTTTGCAATTGTATGACAATACTTTCGATTTATTGCTTTCCCTTTAGACGAAACCGTTCTAAAAATATAAAAACAATAAAGGATAAAAGCACACTGTATTTTTACTCAATATTGACAGTAAGAGTTCTAAACGATTGAATACTTTGAATGTGACGTTGACAACAAGTTGTAATGTAACTAGTAAAAAAGATATGCGAAAGATCACTGAGTAGGTGTCCTTCACGTGACATATGTGACACGCAGCAACATGAAGGGCAAGTAGTATATGCAATTAATGTTTTACATTTCGATATGAATTTCTAAGATGAACAAGATTGGAAATATTTGGCTGAGTTCTAAAGAAGAGAACATGAAGTTCAGCAAAAATATCTTTTCGACAATTTCACTTTCAAAAACTGTACAATCGCATTCAAATACGTAAATTTACATAGATACAATTATTATTTAATTCCACATAATTACGAAGGCGAATAAAAGGTGACAACTATTTTCAATTTGATATGGAGCTGGGTACATAGGTCGTTGTCTGAGTGTCCTTTCAAAATGTGTCAGAGAACATTACCCAGCATGGCTGCGAAGAGGAGGCACCGCTTCAATCAGAAGTGCCATAATTGAACATCTGATCAACTCCTTCCACAACATCTTAACTGATTCATTCAAAGTCATTTACAAAGCAAAGGCAGTATGTTTCCGACTTCTTTGTACTGTAGAAGCCCTCGCAATATGCATCGAAAAGCCGGAGCTGTGTATTCAAAAGGAACTAGTCCAACCTTTACAACTACCATGGGCCTAGTTCGGTATGTCCCCTTAGCCTTCGGTTTTTTTTTTGTTTTGTTCGCTGTGTGCATTTCTCTCTCTTTGTCTTCATTTAATTCATCCCATTTTTTGCAGTTATAAGAACAGTTATTTTAAGTTTTTTCCATGCTCTTCCTGCCTACACTTGTAATTCGTTTAAAATAACTATTTTGCAATTATACTCTAATCCTGTGTAATTTTTTTTCTAAGCCTCTTGTAATATATATTCATGCCTAACTTTCATTTCAAGCTGAAAATTATTATTATTTCAATTTGTTTCCATGCTCATTTTGTTCACACCTGTAATTCGTTCTAATCCTGTGTAATTTTGTTTCTAAGTCTCTCGTAATCCATATCAAGTTGAAAATAATTGTCACCTTTTATTCGCCTTCGTAATTATATGGAGTTAAATAATAACTGTATCTATGTAAATTTATGTATTTAAATGCGATTGTACCGTTTTTGAAAGTGAAATTGACGAAAAGATATCTTTGCTGAACTTCGTGTTCTCTTCTTTCTAATGTCCTAATGGGTATTTTCCATGCGCTCTAAAGCTTCAATGATGCCCACGTTAAGAAGTTGCATCGAGAATATAAGAAGAGAAACAGCATGAACTGCTTGCCCGTCACATATTTTATTTGAATTATCAATAATATGAGAAGGACACTAAAAGCCGACAGTAGAGTGAGTGGGATGTCACTAAACCAACTCGTTAATACTGTTGGAAATAGACACACGGACTCCTACAAGACACAGACACAGAGCGTCTCCTCTTCTATACACAACTCTCTCCATAGGTAGGACTAGAAGCAACTATAGGAGAATATATGCTCGGATGGCGAAGTACAAAAACTATACAATACCTTATTTAGCACACATTTTAAGTGATGAAGTCAGGATATTACAAACTTACATTTTTTTATTTTTTCTGATTACAGCTTGATTCCATACCGCATTTTTTGGTACAGGTTTGGAATTTTCAGCATGTGATATCGGTAGCCCAAATTTAGCAGGCCGACCATAGATATCAGGTGTGCGTCGGCAGGGGATCGAACCTCGGACCATGTGCATGGTCGGCGAGAGTCTTAACCACTGTGCCATCGACGCATAGGACTCTGAGTAAACGGCCCTATTATTTTCATTATATTACTAATATCTTCACTTGATTTAATTTTATAATTATATTCGTATTGAACAACATTTATTATCCCTGTAACGATAAACTTAGGTGCAATATTGTACTATATGCTGAAAATCCCATATTTGTGGTAACAATTATTGTTTGGAATAAAGCTGGGATAATTTTAAATAATTTATAATGATTCAATCTAAGAAATTAGTAACATATACGGTCTGGAAACTTATAATCCTATTATTATTATTACTTGAAATTTCTGCAGTTTTGTAACTACGTGACCCGTAAAATGAGAGGGGTAGTACAAAAGAATGATAAGAATCACCCACACTTTTTTCCTGTTTGCCTGGATGAATGTGCTACAGATCTTTCTAATATAACATTATCCAATAATCAGAGAGGAGAGTTATTCCTTAGGCTAGAATTTTGTATTCCTCGTAAGCACTTCACGGACTTAGCTATCCATGCTGAGTTTAGAATTTTGTAGACCATATCAAGCCGCTCGTACCAGTATCAGATGAGATCGCCTGGTTTAAAGCCAGGTTGGTGGTTATAGCTGTTCAGTTATTTAACGATCGTCCAAAGCAGAAAAGCAGCTGAACTTCCCCGAATTTCATCGACTTGAAGCAACTGTCAGAATCGCCAAATTTAACCATTATGAAACATGAACAAGGTTCTGGAGTTGTCATCATCAGGAAAAAAAGTGATTATAAATTTGAAATTTTATCTGTTCTTAAACGATAAAAGTAAATTCACGCCATATGATACTTTAGATATTCAGTTATTACAAGTGACGGTGACGCATGATTTACTCAAAACCCTCAGTAAAGATAAATAGCGTCCATATCTCTCATATAGGGAGGCAAATATTTAATTAGAACTTCTCGTAAGCTCTGAATGTACAACATATGATAAAAACGCTTCAACAGAGTTTCTCTACCAGTTTTATTTATTTATTTATTTAAAAGCAGGAAAACTTGGTACAATATGGCACCAAGAAAGATGCGCCACACAATAATAATAAAACAACATAGATTAAAAGTAAAAACATAAGTAGAAAACGGGTAAAGAACTTCATCTGGAAGGAAAACAGTCATGTTTAACAAGTTCAAACAGTATTCGTTAACTATCATCAGGAAGGGAAGAAAGAAGGAAATTGCAACACGTTCGCCATTGATTACGATTCTTGGCCATATCCGATAACGTTTCGAGCCATCGATTCGAGCTATCTCGCGGACCCCAACCAGGGAGTCGTGACACACCAACCGATGCTAATCTAGCACAAATATCCTTCATCCCACGACGCCACGTCATGGACTGACCACCCCTCCGCCTTTTCCATCCCATCCCAGGGCTAGCGAACAGAGACCTGTACGGAAGCCTCTGGGATGACATTCGCAGCACATGTCCAAGCCACCGGAGCTGGTGTTTCCAGATGACGACACTCAATGAATGGTGATCTCCACTGTGTTCAAACACACGCCGCCGAACCTCAGAATTACTCACGCGATGATGCCATCGAACGCAAGCAATCCTGAGGAGACAGCGATGATCGAACACGCAGAGTCGCCGCACATCCTCAGCTCGGAGAGGCCAGGTTTCACAGGCGTAGAGCAAAACAGCCCGCACCGAAGCATTGTATACCCGACCTTTGACAGCCAGGCTAACGTCGCGACGGCGCCAGAGGTGGCTGAAGTTGATGTATACCGCCCTAGCCTTCATTATATGGTTGGAAATCTCATCCGTCACCCCTCCGCCAGCACTCACACAACTACCCAGATACACAAACTTATCAACAACTTCAAGCGGTTCACCCGCAAGAGTGAGTGCAGGTACAGGCTCCTGCCAATCTTGTAACAGTACTTTGCACTTAGACGGTGCAAAGCACATACCATACTTACAGACACTGATCGCCAACTGATTAAGTGCGATTTGGGCAGCCTGCATGCTATCGCACAGTAAGACGATATCGTCTGCATACTCGAGGTCGAAAAGTCTATCTCCAGGTAGCAGATCTACACCACCTTCACGCACATCCTTCAGAGCTGACTCCAGAATGTCATCGATGGCAAAGTTAAAGAGAAATGGAGAGATTGGGCAACCCTGTCTAACCCCACTGTTGGTTGGGAACAGTGATGATAGTTGGTTGTATGCCCTCACTCTACCTGAGGTGTTTCTGTATAGGGCTTTCAAGATGTTAACAAATTTCTCAGGTACACCTCTCTCTAACAGACAGTTCCAGAGCACAGTTCTGTCCAACGAATCGAAGGCAGCCCTAATATCAAGAAACACAACGATCGTTGGCCTGCAATACGTGTGGCGGTGTTCCAACAACTGACGAAGGGTGAACACATGATCAATGCATCCACGACCTGAACGAAACCCAGCCTGCTCTTCGCGAATCAATCCTTCACGTATTTTGCACAGCCTGCGAAGCAAGACAGCAGCCAATAATTTAGACGCGACTGGTAGCAGACTGATACCCCTATGATTGTCACACGAATTACGTCGACCCTTTTTAAAGATGGGGACGATAATGGCTTCGTTCCACATTGATGGTACACTCTCAGTTTCCCATACCTTCCTGAACAACCCAGTTAGAGCCATTGTGAGAGTCTCGCCACCATCTTTAAAAAGAGCCGGGGGTAAATTGTCTGGGCCGGGCGCCTTATGGCGTTTTAACACTTGGAGTTCCTTACGGACCTCCGCTTCGGTGGGTGGGTCGGTATTAACCGACCAAGGAGCACTGGGGCTAATGACAGCAGACATTGAAGCTGGTGGCCAGCTAAACTGTTTCCCGAAGTGCTCTGCCCAGCGTTCCAGGCGTCTTTTCAAGCTGGTAATTGGCGTGCCATCTGCCTCACAGACCGTCTCGCTGACACCTTGTTCCTTGCTGCCGGTGGCTCGGATGAGTTGGAACAGCTTCCGGCTGTTGCCAGATGCAGCAGCTGACTCCATCTCACCCGCACGTTCTGATCACCAGGCCTCGCGGTCCTTACGTAAACACTTTCTTATCTTGCGCGTCAGCGCCTTTCGCTTATTGCTGTATTCGCTGCCAGCCGGAATGGACCGGCATTCATCCAGGAGTTGCAAGGAACTCGCAGAAACCCAGTGGTTTTTGGCGGAGCATTCTTTCAAGCCGCAAGCGGCTACACTCGCTCTTTGCATGGCACCTTGCAGATGAAGCCAATGTTCATCTATACTACTTGGGGGGTTGCTGGCAAGCATTGACTGTAACTCATTCTGATATTTCAAAGAAGTGGCAGGTGCTACTAGTTTGCTCACATCAACGTTTAGACGACGCCTTTTATGAACCCCACCAAATCGCAAGACGAACTTGGCACACACTAACGCATGATCGGAGTCCAGGCATGTGCTCCAGAAGCAGCGACAGTCTTGTATGCATCATCGCCACCGTAAACTGACAGCAATGTGATCGATCTGAGTCCAAGCTTGGTTCGCAGAGGGAGGACGCCAGGTAGCGCTACGGCGATGGTTGTGCCGGAAGTTGGTGCTGGCCAGAAATAGGTTGTGATCAGCGCAAAGCTGCAGAAGACGGTCCCCATTATCTGACCTGCGACCATGTAGTCCCCATTGACCACCTAGGCGATTCTCCTCTGAGCTCAGACGCCCGACCTGTGCATTCAAGTCCCCAGCCAGCACTACGATATCCCTCCGACCCGCCTGTCTCAAGAGATCGCTAAGTTGGTGATAGAACTCGTCCTTCATTGCATCCGGGCTGCAATCCGTTGGTGCATAGGCAGAGACAACAAATAGACACCGCCTATCTGGCCTACTACTCCTTACTTTCGTATAACCTTCCAGCCTCACAGCACATAAACGACTGTTAATGGGGATCCATTCGAGCAGTGCAGCTTCGGCTCTAGCGCTCAGTGCGACGCCGACACCAGCTACGCCGGATGCCGACGCCACAGGGTCCCCGGACAAGTGCAGGTGGTACATACTACTAGAACTTCCAGATGGAGAGGATAATCGAAGCACTTCACTGGGATCTTGAATGCGAGTCTCCGAAATGCAGCAGACATCGATAGCGAGGCTTTCCAACGTTCTTACCAACCCTGCCTGTTGTCCGATTTGCATCAGCGTCCGAACATTGTAGGTGGCCAGCTTGAACGCGGCACGCGGTTTCAGGATATCTGTGTTAGATGTCACATTGGGGACAACCATTTTGAGGGTTACTCACTAACATCTCGAAACGACACAGATAGGCTAGGAATCCAGACAAAGGCGAAAGGCTGTCGAAGGTTAAGAAGTCAAGGTGAGCAAAGGTAAAATACAGGAATCTAAGTATAAAAATAAAAGTAAGGTTGGAAGGACATAAGTTGCTTGAGGTATCATTATTTCTTGAAATCATTTTTGCGAGCGCGCGGTGAGTTTCCATAACAGTTTGTTGCTTCATTTCATTTATTGTGTGAGGGCTGAGATACTGCCCGGGCGCCCAGACCGAAGCAGGTGGTTTTCTTAAGGGACCACTCCCCGAGTCTTTGACTTGGAGTCTAATCCGCAAGGCAGCGGAGCAGCGTCAGGAGCTACGTTCCCATGGTTGCCGGTGACCCATATGGGTTCATACGCCATTTGATCCGATTGGATTCTGGAGCCCATGTACTCCATGGTAACTGCTTTTAGTCTAACCGCTATCCAAACAACCATCCTGACATGGTAGGACCTGCAGGGACATGAGTCCCAGCCAGTTTAGCTTGTTGGGTCACTGCGGCATTCAAGCCCGACCACCACGGCAAGGTAGCAGTTATCGGCCGGGTTCTCTACCAGTTACACTAATCCGACGGACCTCTTATTACTAATCAATAGCAGCAGAAATTCATTCAGTAGGAACAACATGGTTTTGGCCGAGCAACTCTCTCCGAAAACTTCTTCCTCATGCTCTACAGTTATATTCTAATACAAATAACCACTAAAGTTACGCGAAAATTATATCAGAAACTGTATTGGGATACGTGTATAGAATGGAATGATAGTTCGTTATTCAACATCGTCAAATGAATGCATATAAAATGTGCAGTCATTCAGAACATAAGACAGAGTGTGAATAGACAAATGGGTGACATACTAATGTATTTATAGTCAACAGGATATAGGTTTCATTGTGTGGTGGGGTGAGTGAGTCATATTCATTGGTGTGCGAGGAAAATGATTACCACAAAATACATACGAACAAATACCGAAAAATGGGGAACCACTGAATGTAAGTTAAAGCAAGGGCTGACAGATATCAAGTGTAGTGATAAAATAGAAGTTAAATTGTGAACTGTAATAAAATACTAAGGACAAAATTAGCACTGAATATAGAACTACCAATTTCATTTTCATTTTTAAGCATTTTAAAGTCTTAACACTGCCACTCCGTAGTTCCATTCAGATCTTTACTAGTATCCAACTTTTGGAGCAGTTTGTTCGAAATGTTTAAGAAGGAAGATTTAATAGATAGTCCTATATCCAATGCTAAAAAACACCTAAGAACTCATACACTCAGACTTTATGGAAAGGACAATATATCCATCTCCATAGTTTCGTACCCGTACAATATCAGCGGAATTTGATTCGTTCTCTTAGTAATAGAATTAGAGCATATGTACCGAGAATTGTATCGAAGATAAAATCGAAAATCTTAAAAATAACCTGCTACAAAAGAGTTATCCTAGCAATTGTGTAAGGAAGTATGTCTCCAGAAGAACTGATAAAATTAAGCGTCACATGGTGAATAAGAAAAAGCTTTATTTGAGAGTACAGTTCATACGTGATATATACAGTGACATATTAAGCCGTAGGCTGGTCAGATCAGTTGAAAGCACTTTCATTGTTGCAGAACTTCACATCAGTTTATCAACCAGACCGCTACTGAAACAGGGCATCAAAGATGGCCACATCAATTTTTTAAATTATCGCTTGATTCCACACCGTATTTTGGTACAACAATGGAATTTTCAGCATGGGATATCGGTAGCCCAAATTTAGCCGGCCGACCGTTGATATCGGGTGTGCGTCGACCGGAAATCGAACCCCGGACCATGTGCATGGTCGGCGAGCGTTCTAACCGCTGTGTGTATATCAATCCAACTCCTCATGTGGAGCTAGTTGTGTTATTTAGGTAGAACTCAGAGGAATTTATCTTTACGTGAACGTGGACGTGCTCCTGTTTGGCTCGGAAAAAGTGTAAACAAATCAATAAATGGGGCCACTTTGTCTCATCTAGTGGAAAGTGAAAACTACATCAAAACAGATGAATCATTTAAGGTTGTATATCGAGTACCAAACAATCTGCCTAAAGGCGTACGATTACGTCTCAGCTGAAGCGAGAGTTAGAGATTAATAAGAGTAAACTTGATCTATGTGTGCAAAAGAAGTACATCCATCCTTTCTTTAACCTGGCCTACTATAAGGTCAGCAAGTAAATTGTCATCCATATTTTCATGTCAAATTATGCCTTTCTTATTCCTTCTCACCTAGTTCACTTCACTCCATTATTATTATGCTTATTATGTGACAACCTTCTGTAATTTGATTTACACTAAGCTAATTATGTCTTTAGTATTTTATTACAGCTCACAATTTAACTTCTATTTTATCACTACACTTGATATCTGTCAGCCCTTGCTTTAACTTACATTCAGTGGTTCCCCATTTTTCGGTATTTGTTCGTATGTATTTTGTGGTAATCATTTTCCTCGCACACCAATGAATATGACTCACTCACCCCACCACACAATGAAACCTATATCCTGTTGACTATAAATACATTAGTATGTCACCCATTTGTCTATTCACACTCTGTCTTATGTTCTGAATGACTGCACATTTTATATGCATTCATTTGACGATGTTGAATAACGAACTATCATTCCATTCTATACACGTATCCCAATACAGTTTCTGATATAATTTTCGCGTAACTTTAGTGGTTATTTGTATTAGAATATAACTGTAGAGCATGAGGAAGAAGTTTTCGGAGAGAGTTGCTCGGCCAAAACCATGTTGTTCCTACTGAATGAATTTCTGCTGCTATTGATTAGTAATAAGAGGTCCGTCGGATTAGTGTAACTGGTAGAGAAACTCTGTTGAAGCGTTTTTATCATATGTTGTACATTCAGAGCTTACGAGAAGTTCTAATTAAATATTTGCCTCCCTATATGAGAGATATGGGTGCGATTTCGGTCATTATTGGCAATCCTAGCTATGCCGCTTTAACTTTAGACGGAATGAAGTTAGTGCACATTAGAATGTCACTGGAAGTTTCACAAGAGGGTGACGTTGTTACCGCTATTTACGCTACCTTTTTAACTTTTGGTGTTTAGGCCAAGACCAGTATACTAGTCGATAGAAATCCGGAAGAGATGGAAGGTCTGGAGTACACCTGACATTTTTCAGAGAAGCATCAACAGCATCTTCGCTCTCCTATCATGCTAGTCGTGAACTTAACCAAAATAGGATTAGGTCGGAAGAAAGTGAAAGGAACCTTTCACTTTACGTAATCACATCAATATTTGAATTCGTTCTATGAAGTAATTAACTCTATATCTTGATTTTTAAAGAGATTGTAGTCAGGCTCACTGACATGAAAGTATACGTCTTTTATCTTTACTTTCATCATATTTTATTTCTGTACTTATTTTATCTCTCTTCCTCTTTTTCTTATAACCTTCTGAGAATTTCGACTATATTATTCTAATTTCACTGCCTCCCTACAGAAGACTAGGAAGCTTTACCTCACAATCAAGGAGCGAGCACAAAGCAATCAAATTTGTCCAAAATAGTAAATGTACCGACGTACTACGTATATTCGCCTCCTTTGTTCAATATACAATCTATTTCGTAACCAATTTTTTTAGCCAGTTTATACCAAATTGATTTCCATGCAACTTTTGTTTGGTTTTCAAAGTAGGGCATCTTATTTTTGAAAAAATTTCCTTCTGTTTATTCATAATACTTATCTTCCTTGCGTTTAGGTTGACCTAAGGGCAGTAGAACCTCGCCTAGATTACTAGGTCACTAGTATTCTAGCCGGTCCCAAGCCCGGATAAAGAGGGAGGGTTGGGGCGTGGTGCTAGCAACTCCACCCCGAAAACTTAACCAAATTGCTACTAAAACTTCAACGCACAAATATATTCAAAATTCTAAAATTACAAATAGTGACCTTATTTTTCGCTGGAATCGGGGAAGTGAAATGACGCGGGCTGGTGAAAGCCTTCGGGAAGCCAGTCAGCCGGTGTGCCTTCTTTCGATGAAAGCGAAAATAAGGATGGGGACGTGGAATGTTCGTACAATGTACGAAGCTGGGAAGGCTGCTCAGGTAGCCGCAGAAATGAGGAGATATAAAATAGAAGTGTTGGCAATCTGCGAGAGCAGATGGAACGGATGTGGAAGGAGCCAACTATCAACTGGAGAGACAATAATCTATTCCGGTCACCCAGAGGACAATCACGAGCACACCGAGGGAGTAGCCATCATGATGTCACCAACAGCGGCTAAAGCTCTCATGCAGTGGGAACCAATCTCCTCCAGGATAATGACAGCCAGGTTCAACTCAAAAGGAAAAAAGGTTACAATCATTCAATGCTACGCGCCTACAAACGTCTCAGAACATGAGAAGAAGGAGGATTTCTACAGTCAACTACAAACAGTAATGGACAACGTCCCAAAGAGCGATATCAAAATCCTGATGGGCGACATGAATGCGAAACTGGGAGGAGACAATACAGGAAGAGAACTCACCATGGGTCGCGAGGCCCTCGGTGAAATGAACGACAACGGTGAACTCTTCTCAGACTTCTGCGCCTTCAATAATTTGGTGATTGGTGGCAGTGTGTTCAAACACAGGGATATACACAAGGCAACATGGATTTCACCAGATGGACACCAAAAACCAGATAGACTTCATTTCAATCTCAAGGAAGTGGAGACGGAGCCTACTGGACACAAGATCGAGGAGAGGAGCAGATGTGGGTTCAGACCACTATCTAGTACAAGGGACTTTCAAGGTGAAGCTGAAAGCCTCGAGGATACCTGGGGATAGGCCACAATGCAAGTTCAACACTCAAAAACTGAAGGACACAATCACACAGGACACTTTCACTGCAACTGTCAGAGCAAAGCAGGAAACACTACGTGGCACCACTGAGGAATCATCCGTGGAAGACCATTGGAACTCTCTGAAGGTAATTTTCAACGAAACGTGCTCAACGGTTTTAGGAAGAAAGAAGAAGCAAGACAAGGAATGGCTCTCAACAGACACTTGGAAACTAATAGAGGAGAGGAGAAAAGTGAAAGAGAAAATGATTCAATGCAAAGATGGACAAGAGAAAGAGACGCTGAACTCAACTTACACAGCACTGGACAAAGAAGTGAAGAAGAGTGCCAGGAAGGACAAAAGACAATTCTACGACAACCTGGCTACTGAAGCTGAGAAGGCAGCAGGCAAAAGGGACCTGAGGACACTATATCAGATAACCAAGTCTCTATCCGGGAAGAGATCAACACAAGTGAAACCTATAAAAGACAGCCAAGGGAACCAAATTACCAAAGAAGAAAGACAGATTAAACAATGGGCGGACCACTTCAAAGGACTCTTGAATCGACCACCACCTACAACCCGTCCAGTAATACCAACAACAGCACGTACATAACTGCAAGTTGACACCAATCCTCCAACGAAAACTGAAGTCATGAATGCAATCAAGCTTCTGAAAGCTGGAAAAGCAGCTGGACCAGATGGAATACCCCCTGAAGCACTGAAAGCGGACCCAGAAACGACAACAGATATGCTGACTCCATTATTGCAAAAGATCTGGAAAGAGGGAAAGGTGCCTACTGACTGGAGGAAAGGTTACCTCGTGAAACTACCAAAGAAGGGCGACCTGGGACTCTGCAAGAACTGGCGAGGAATCATGCTCCTGTCGACGCCAAGTAAAATCCTGAGTCGCATCATCCTGGAGAGAATCAAGGACGCACTGGATACAGAACTCCGACCAGAACAAGCTGGATTCAGGAAAGGCAAATCATGTTCTGACCAAATTGCAACTCTACGCATTATCATCGAACAAAGCATGGAATGGCAATCAAATCTCTACCTCAACTTCATAGACTTTGAGAAGGCCTTCGACAGCGTTGACCGCGAAGTAATTTGGAAACTACTCGAGTACTACGGCGTACCCCAAATATTCATCAACCTTATTCAACAGCTGTACGACAACGGCACATGTCAAGTGATCCACAACGGAAAACTCAGCGAAGCGTTTGGAGTAAACACAGGAGTCAGACAAGGGTGCTTATTATCACCAATGATATTCCTAATTGTGGTGGACTGGATTATGAGTCAGACAGTGGAAAACGAGGAGACAGGGATATCCTGGACCGACGTGAAGAACCTAGAAGACCTGAATTTCGCCCGTGGATGATTTATGTTTGATGTCACACAAAATCGAAGACTTACAAGCAAAAACCGACAAACTGGTCGAAGAAGCAGCCGGCGAAGACAGGACTGCAGGTGAACATAGACAAGACGGAGGTTATGACAATAACCAATCAACGACAACAACAGCAACAACATCCACCGTCAATCACCACCAACGGGAGGGATTTGAAAGAGGTTACTTCATTCACTTCATTCATTCTAGGGAGCATTGTCTCAACCACAGGAGGAACGGACGAGGATGTCAAATCGAGTATCGGGAAAGCGAGAAACACATTCATCAACCTGAAACCAATCTGGAAATCTTCGTCACTCACCATCAACAACAAAATTCTGATTTTCAATACAAACGTCAAGTCAATTTTGCTTTACGGATCAGAAACTTAGCGGGTCACGAAGAATATTTTCAACAGGTTGCAGACCTTTATCAACAACTGTCTTCGCTCCATACTGAAGATTAGATGGCCAGAAAAAATCACAAACAAGAAGCTATGGGAACAAACGAAACAGGAACCAATCGCCCAACAAATATGCAGGAGGAAGTGGAGATGGATTGGACACTCGCTGAGGAGGCCGTTGAGTGACATCGCGCGTCAAGCCCTCGAGTGGAACCCAAAAGGGAAGCGGCGAGTGGGACGTCCAAGGGGGACATGGAGGAGATCGTGTGAGGAGGAGATGAAACAGTATGGAATAACATGGACGCAAGTGAAAAGAACACCAGAAGACAGAAGCAAGTGGAGACGTGCAGTTGAAGCCCTATGTTCCACTAGGAACCCAAGGGAACAATAATAATAATAAGGGCAGTAGAATTTCATGTAACCTCGAAAGATAATTTTTGATCTGTTCTACTTCTAAGACAATTGAATCTTCGGTCAGATAGTCTTTTGATTGTCATCAGAAAAAGAGATATAATAGTTATGATTAGGGGTATCAAAGGCATGGACAAGAATATTTAACAAAAGAACAAACGTATTTTAGAGACTGACGGTATTGATGTTCATGAATTGTACGGAGTATACTAACGCAAGATCTTATACCAATAACTTCTGTAGTATTCGTCCCTTGTGTACCAAAGGCAAAGCAAAAGACCAGATTTAATCGTCCAAACTACAAGATATATTTCGCGACCAAATAGTAGAACGAGTTGAATGCTTAACTGGCTAGTGGTCGTTCACGCACGTGGGGTTGTGAGGACCCTAAGACAGAACCAGCCGGAAGTAAAAAAACTCAGTGGTTCCCTTATGGGTGAAAAAACTTCCGAGCGGCTTGTTGGAGTGCCTACTGGTCCGTCTACCTATGCTAATAGGGTGTCTGCACATCCCTTCGGTTATGTTTTTCCGTTGTATCTCGTGCTTCGTTTGCTTCTTGTCCAGTGCCCGTCGCACCTGGAAAATAAAACAAGAATGCTAACAAACTTGTTCAGGAAAATATACCAAATCAGCGTTTATAAAAATGATGTGCAGTAAAATACAGTAAAATCATGCAAAGTTTAAAATGTCGAAGAAAGTATACATCTAATTTTTTTAGTGCATGTAAACTGTACGGTTATGGAAAAACATTTTTTTACTTGTGTTTAGTGATGCTGTATAAAAAAATTGATGTGTCTGAAAAGAAAAAATAGTTAATACCGCAAACGATTTAGTTAGGTGAATAGCACCACTTAGTTATGTGATATAGGTATGAAGACATTCTGGGAATCTTATGTTACGTCCAGAACGCGTTTTCTTAGAGGGTTCGACAGAAGGTTCGGTGGCTTTCACCGTGCTAGTGAGTTCTTCGAGGACTAAAGGATATTCGATTACTAGTGGATTGTTGGGTACGCTCAGCTCTAGGCTAATAGGATTAACTTCCAAGTAAGCCGGTTTCAGACGGCCAGTGCTGACGGTGTCTTCGCGGCCTTTTTTGTCTAAGACAAAGAATTTATCCATACGTTTAATGACTTTATATGGTCCGTCGTATGGGGGTTCCAGAGGTTGGCGCACAGAGTCACGACAAACAAATACATGTGAAGAAGTTTTCAAACACGGGAAACAAAGACATCAATGGACTGTGGTCGAAGGGGAGCAGGTTTAACTGAACGCATTGCGTTTGTAAGCCTGCTGACGTATGAGGCGTGATCTACCGCTGGTGAGAAGCTCGAGGGAGAAACAATATTCGGGTAAGTGCTGCATTGGCGCTTGACTGCAAATTATTTCAGGGAGAGAGGAAAGCTCTGGGAAAACGTAAAGTGAAATAAAAGCAGGTAAGGGTAAAGCATCATTAAAAATAAGGAGCTGTGGGGTCCATTGAATGACAGTGTACGTTCGCAGTATATAGTGCTAATCATATTTGTCTTACTATCAAAACTATGATAAAAATATATATTTTTACGTGGGAAAGGCGTTTTTTCTTCTGCACAGCAAGATCCGAAGGGATTAGGGAATATGAACTCAGTGCGTGGTAAATTTAAAGGTGCTCGGACATATGAGACTTGTAGGAATATATTGGTACTCAAGTTAAACCTGGTGTAAAATGCATATAATAGTTTTCTCAGAGGCGGGATTAAAATATCAGAATATTCAGAATAGCACCATAGCCAGTTGCTCTTGGGATTTGAATTTAAAAGCTGGCAGCCTCGGTGAGCTCACTAATATGAGGCGAGTGGCACGACATAATCTACAAATCGATATTGCCCGCGGAAGCACCTAGCACCAAAACAGATAACGGCCATATTCACTGCCGTATATCATTCACGCGTTTCTCACAGACGGTGTAATTCGTCAGCTACGAAACACTGCGTAAGATTACAAAGCTGAAGGCCTCTAGTTACTGCACTTGTCACTTCAACCCCAATGGCCTATAAGGCATTCGCAAAGGTCTGAAAAGGTGGAAACCTCAACATTGGTGATATTTTCGCACGTGTTTTCTCTGATATTCATTTATCGCTTATTGATACATAATCCTCGAAATTATGGCCCAAATTTCAGAAAAACGTGTCCGTAGAAACACAATTGTTCTAGATGGTGGCTCAACCTCGGTTATAACCGCATTACCGCCATATTATGCAGTATCAGTAGTTAACTACTAGCTCACAAAATGGCTCGAGTGCGGTTCTCACCCCTGTGAAACAGGTGAAAGATGTTATATTGGATAACCCTGAGTTCTGTAAATTAAACCTCCTTGTGAAAGATATCCAGAGGCAAGTAATTAATTCTCAGGAGAAATTAAGTCAGTTTGATAACATGACACTGCCAATCTCGAATATCACGGAGAAACGTTCCGATATTGGCCAGGTTAAGTCTCTGCTGGATGTAACTCAAAACAAGCTTGCGAATTTACACCCAATAGCCTCCCTGCTGAAAACATCCTAAAATGTCTCCAGACAACCTAAATAGAGCTGGAAATCTGATTGGCTACCTGGCTGCGGAGGTGATAGATATAGACTCTTCTCACTAGGCTATAGTTTACAACATCTCAGACTCAATGCCTCTCAAGACTATACAACACAAAATCCATAGATTGTTACGGAATGGCTAATGTGCCATGTGAATGCAAAATACTTCGTAAAATGTCGACTCAGGCTGATTTTCCCATCATTTTTAAGTTCAGTGATTCTCTTGATGCTAGTAATTTTACTAAATTTCAGGATCATTTAAGACTGAATACCAGCTATAAATCTGTAATCATACCTCAGGATAAAACACCGTATCAGGACAGAATAATGCATAGTAATAATCTGGTCACCTCCTCCGGCTTAAATTTACCAAAAGTGGATCGTGTACAGAAACAGTCACCTAGCGCTGACAGTAACACTCAGCGAACTACACAACAACCACGCCTGCCAATGGAAGTAGGAATTGATTTAGATATCAATATCCCTGTAAATAAAGCCTCACTGAATGGTGTTAAAATAGCTAGAACTGCTGCAAGTGTTTCTAAAAAATTTTCACCCAAACGTAGTAACCTCATCACGGCGAACAAATTTCGCAGGATTGAGACTAGTGATGGAGAAGAGTACTTTGTATTCAATAAACCTGCTGACAGTAAGCCTGATACGAAGAAATCCTCTCGAAATACAAGTATTTTCGTGGTTATCAGCATACTCGGCCTTATTGAAACTTAGGCCGCAAAACCACCAAAGTCTTGAGACCGAGGCACCTTCCCCACAATATTCTTCTGGTTATAAAAGCAACACGAAGACGTGTACCTGTATGGAGAATAGCAGATTGATGGGTAGACCTTATGATGCTGTGCCCTTTAATCCACAATCCAGGCCCAACCACTACTATCCGTATATCCAGGAACACATAGTGAATTTTTTAGGTGTCCCGAATCACTGGTACGACCCATAGGACCTAAAACCACCTCATCGCACTCTAACCTCGATGTATGAACACCCAGTCCGACGCCCTTATCATTTATAAACTCTTCCGGTGCTGACGCACAAATAGAATTAGGTTATGGTGACATTTTAAGCCAGTTTGTAGTATCTCGTGACTTATTCAAGATATAACTAATTAATGCAGGTTCCTTAATCAACGAGCTCATCCTCTATACTTGATGTGCATATGGGTATAGATGATTGCACTGTACACCGTGCAAATAGAGATTGCAGGTGTGGTGGAGGATGTCTCACATATATACAGAACTCATTCGTGGTCAGTAAGGTGGAAGATGAAATACTGAATGAGGTACCTGATTCACCCTGGATCGTCTTACATGGAGATAAGTACAAACTTCTTTTAGGCGGTGTTTATCGAGCACCATGCTCAGACAAAGAAACCGATGCATTATTAGCTAAATCGTTTGCACACGCCTCCTCGTTTAGTACTATTTACAAAACAGTTTTGTGGTGAGAGTTGGCTGCTAGCCAAAGTTGGTAGACAGTAACTGACGTCAATTTTTATGTCCCCAATATTAGTGGTGAGAAAATGAGAACAAAGGCTTTGCATAGGCGGATACAGTTAGCATATGGATGATCTGACACAGCCACAAAGAGATGCAAGGTTAACTTTCTGTGAGAAACAACCAATCAAAAGACCGTATTGTCTACTAACAATAATCTACAATAATGTACATTAAAATCTATAAATATGTGTTGATTTTCCTTAATAAACGATCTGTTGCCTGGCCCTTGTCTTCTGTTGTTACAGTTTCAGGGGCCTTCAATCTTCCAGACGTCAACTGGTTAGGTATCTCTGGCTCCCAACGCTTCGACGAATTACTTGCCACCGTCAGTTGCTATGGCACCAACACGTTCAGATACCTACCCGTGGTGACAACATGTTGGACCTTGTGTTTTGTTATGACACAGCCCCAGTCTCTACCTATGCTGGTAACAGATTTGATCTTAGACAACTTTCTCCATGATTCCTGAGATAACTGGGGTTATATTTATGAGTCCGTCATTGTGAACGTTTGCCATATCCCCAGATTTGTGGTGTGAAATTATGATGCTTGTTTTCCACTCATTGGGGTAAGTGCCAGTGTCCACATATATTGAGAAGAAGAGGTGATATGTAAACTGTTCGGCAAGCACCTCGCCAGATTAAACACCTTAGACAACGATGAGTTCGTGGATTTTCCACACAAAACAGACGAATGTTTAAGTGACATACTTTTCACCACACATGAGATCGATAAAGCTATCTCAAATCTTAAGCTTAGTAACACTATTGGTTCAGACGGCATATCTTCCATTCTGCTGAAAAACGGTGGTAATGACATGAACTTACTCCTACTCAAGTTATACTCAATTTCACTAAGCGATGGGACATACCCTACCTGCTGGAAGAAGTCTATATTGTACATATCCATAAATACGGCCCTATAGCTGATATCAACAACTGCCGCCGCATTGACATCACGTCTGTAGTTCCAGGTGTAATGGAAAAAATATTAAAGACTCAAATCATTCAGTACTTTCTCTCAAAAGACCCTATATCCCCATCCCAATTCGGTTTATCAAGTAAAAAGCCTTGAGTTACTGGCCGATTAGATTATTTTTACTACATTACGTTATGCATAGATAATAGGCGTTCAGTAACAATATTATTTCTCGACGTTAGCGACGCCTACGATAAAGTCCTACATATCAGACTCCTCACAAAACTCCAATCCAACGGAATAAGTGGAAAACTTCTCAAATGGACAAATTCTTTTCTCACAGAAGGAGAGCAATTTGTCGAAATCAACCACCAGCTGTCTTCATCAAGGCCGATAACTAGTGGCGTAATGAAGGGCAGAGTTCTTGGCCATATTCTATTCCTCTTATTCACAAGTGACATAGTCTCTGTGATCAATTATGGCAAGCCATACCTCTTTGCGGATGATCTCAAGACAGTATATGATTATGAGGACGATGATAAGAGTGTCGAAAGCAAGATACAACATGTCTTAAACAATCTAGGCGATTGGAGCGAAAAGTGGCAACTGACTTTCAACCTAGACAAGTGCAGTATAGCCCACCTTGGACGCTGGAAACCGATGTGTCTACATATGTACGGTAAGCTCCTCTCGAAACTGAACACAGTCATAGATCTCGGGATAACATACTCAGATTTAATCTTTTCCGATCATGCAAATAAGGTAGTATCTGACCGTGAAGTACTTACTGGGTTTGTACTGTGTAACTTTTACACCCAAGAAGCAAGATTAGCTATATATAAGACATGTATCCCTAAACTTGAATATTGTGCTCTCCAATTCAGTAGCCCATGTCTGAAGACCGAAATAAGCCGAAAGTGTCCGGAGATTCCTCACGAAACTCACAATAGTGTTTGACCAACAAGTGGAATATGTTGACAGGTGTATACGACTGAAATTTGAGCCCCTATGTTTAAGGAAAGTGAAGCGCAACTTGTTTCTACTCTTCGAAATCATCAGGAGATATTGCTACGGTAACTCATCCATAACGCGGGTAAATATTAAATCATAGCTACGAATTCATGACTGCCTTCTCAAGGTAGTTACCCACAGAAAACCCATCAGGTTAAACTTTTTCACCATTAAATATTGCACACTTTGGAATCAATGACCATCTGAAATTAGATGTTGTGGAAACCCCCATGGGTTCAAACGGAGCCTAGAAAGACACATTAACGTATCCACCCTAGCTCGTCTAAAAGACCACAGCTGTTGGCAGTACGGAAATCGAAAGCCAGTCCAGTCTTCCGTGAAGTCACTTACGTATAACTCGACTCTGCTACTTACGCGACAAACGTTTAACTAATTAACTGATTTTCTATTCTCTGTGATCTTCACTAAGCTGTTTTAGTATAAGTCACTTAAGAAACAATTATATTAGCAACCACACATTTTAATATTTACACATATATACAGTTGAAAATACAATGCTATTTTTTGGGTCGAAATGTCTTTACTCAGCCAATAACTACCTTTTCTCAAATACTTTTCAAAAATGTATAATTTTATGACATTTCGCAGTATTTTTAACATCACATAATTTGTTGGGTTGCTTGGCAATATCTGTCGCATACCACATGAAAGCCAGTCATGAAAATTTAGCATAGCCAATTCTGTTAACTAACTGTTTTCTTCAGGATCACTCTGCGTAATTTTATCACCAATAGTTCCACTACCCATTTTACTCTGTTAAATAGACTATAACTTGTTTGCTGTAATACTAGCTACTTCTATACTTTATACTTCTTAAAGTAAACGCAATTTCCTAAGCCTTTGTAACAAATACTTACATATATGTACGCACGTATGAAGGTGATACTGCTTAGAATGTCTTCAGGTATCGATGTATCTGGTGACCTAATGGCAAACGCTTGTCATGAAAGCTACTAATGTACAACATACTGTAAGTTTGGGATGGGCTCAAAGCAATGCAACGCTGAAACTACAGTTATTGCAAAAATTATCTCGGAGCTTAACATCAAAAAGGAGGCAGGGTGGTGCATTCTCATCAGCAAATATGGTAGTGGTCACAAATGTGAATCGCTCCGATCTGTAGGACAGCAACATGCATCTTTTGACAGCTAGAGCATTAAACATCAGTCTGGACTTCTAACAAAACAGAAAACTAAGGGTTTTACAAATCCAAATTATAAATAAAAAAGTGCTTTTGATCCTACCATCTACAGGCCTGTTCAGCTTCTTTTGAAGATGCTACCCATTGGTCCCTACAGAAATTCGTGAGACATCTTAAAAGCCAGTTTGTCCTACGGGTTCTTATGTTCCAGATCTTTGAATTCACTCCACACTTAAATGTCACTTACCTACCTCACAATAATCTTTTTATTTACTCACTAATATACTCTATCTGATCTTTTCATGTTCACATACTTCCTCTTTCTGGGATATTACTACTCAGCCTGCACTCCTATATACCTCCTGGTCGAGGTCGAACAACCCAACATTTAATCTGAAATGACCATTTCAGTAAATTCAAACTCAAATTCCATGAACGATCCGATGCTACCATTTGAAAACGCTGGCCAACATCCTGTACAAGGAGTATTCTTGATCTGAAATAAAGAAGCAACTGGTTTTCAAACAGTTTTCAATGTATTACTCAACTAACATGTACAGTCTGCCATGCTGACACAAATGACGCCAATGGATAGTTCTAGAATCGACCTCGGCCCCATTCCATGCAGTAAAACAATCTAACATGACATTACACCCATAATATCTAGAATCATTGAAAGAATAGTGAAAGATGATATCCTCAAACATATGCTCAGCTGCAATATTCTAAGTCCCAACCAACATGGATTCCTAAAATCCAGATCATGCATGACATGTCACCTTGACTCCTTTAACTATATAACTAGCAACCGAGACAAACAACAACTAGTACTAGTCATCTACTTTGACATCTCCAAAGCCTTTGACCGCGTCGACCATTTGCTTCTAATAAATAAGCTGAACTCCTTGGGAATACGTAACCCATTATTAGGATGGATTGAATCATTCCTTAACAATAGGTCCCAAGTAGTTAGACTGGGTTCTGTAAACTCTAAACCTAGTCCAGTCACTTCTGGAGTAGTTCAAGGTAGCGTCTTAGGCCCCCTTCTATTCACTCTATATGTCAACGACATATGCAACTGTTTCTCACTTGGCAAACCATTCATCTTTGCAGATGATCTTAAAGTAGCTTACACATTCCACTGTGATGACTTAGGGTACTTTCAGAAAGCTGTTCAGGAAGAACTAGATCAAGTAACTGCATGGTCCTCCAAATGGAACCTAAAATTCAACCTTAAAAAATGTGGTTTGATCTGTTTCGGTGCACCCTCAATAAATATTAAACTGGTACTTGAATCTCTTGACTTGCCTAAACTCCAAAGTGTTGCTGACCTAGGACTCAGGCACTCTAGTGACTTGACATTTTCTGAGCAAGTGGCGACACAGACGCGTAAATCGAGGATGCTCTTAGGATGCATACTCAGGAATTTCCACAGCTACGAAGCGAAACTATTATTATATAAAACTTGTGTCAGACCACTACTTGAATATTGTCCATTTATTCTCAGCAGCACTCGCGTAAGTGACAAACTTGAAATAGAAAGTGTCCAACGATACTTCACGTCTAAACTTCTAGGATTTGACTGCGAAAAGGACTACACACATCAAGGTGTCTAACTCTAGGTATTGACCCACTCTGGATGAGACGACTGAGCATTAACCTAACATTCTTCTTTAAAATATTGCATAAAATATCATTCTCAGACAGTAAGGAGATACAGTTCTCACCGGAAGGCTCTTACAACCTTCGTAACCAAACGTGCACAGTATCTAGGAAAAACTGAAAGACAGCACTCCGTGCAAACTTCTTCATAGTCATGTACTCTAAGATCTGGAACAGTTTACCCCTAGGAATAAGGATCTGTCACTCTATTATAACCTTCAAACGCTTGCTACATAAACTGCTTCATCCAAATGACCATGCCAATCACACCGCACCACTTATTTCTAAAACGCATGAGCTATTAAAACACTATAACGCCTAGACTCATTACTAAATATTATCACACTAAATAAACTTTAAGACTTCGCAAAAATACATGAAAAAAACAACTAGATTATAAGTAGTGTTTACTATACAATGATATACATTTATAAACATTTATATATACATAAAATATTAATGTTCTCTTCATTTTTACATACTTCCTCTTTCTGGGATATTACTACTCAGCCTGCACTCCTATATACCTCCTGGTCGAGGTCGAACAACCCAACATTTAATCTGAAATGACCATTTCAGTAAATTCAAACTCAAATTCCATGAACGATCCGATGCTACCATTTGAAAACGCTGGCCAACATTCTGTACAAGGAGTATTCTTGATCTGAAATAAAGAAGTAACTGGTTTTCAAACAGTTTTCAATGTATTACTCAACTAACATGTACAGTCTGCCATGCTGACACAAATGACGCCAATGGATAGTTCTAGAATCGACCTCGGCCCCATTCCATGCAGTAAAACAATCTAACATGACCTTATCTAATTTTCGTATCAAAGATCAAATTCTTTCCTATTATAAAACTACGATTAGACTGCTGAAAAAATGGAATAAATACATTATTGACTCAAAATAATACATCAATAAACTCTATCTCAAGGATGCTGTTCACAACAAAGTTATATAGGAGAATTGACTTCAAGCTATATTTTTCCCAGATATTTGTATTACATTCATCTGAAGTCTGGGTTTTTTGTTAATGCGAAGACAATATTTCTATATCTCTTTATGTGTTACACAGACAGACTATTTTGCAGACTGTTCCGACTGACTCTAATGTCAGAAAGAACAAACTGTAAATTCAACATACATCGAAACATGTGTAATTTATATAATAACTTATCCATCCTTGTACAATTGGTATGTTCCTGCATAAACAGGAATATATATATATAACTACCTCTACCATTATTAAAGCTAAAACTTGCTCTTTGTTCATATTTGTTGCTTGCCCAAAGTCTGGCTGCTTTGATTAAAATCACAACAACACCAATGTTTGAACAAAGCCATATTTTCATCGAAAACGTCATAGATTACATGCTTAGACCAATATGCTTAGCATTAAACATTGCAAATGTATACTATCATTTCAAGTACCATACAGCTTCTTCTTGTATTTATCTTGTAAATATACTTCCAATAATGTATTATACATAATTGAATTTGATACGAATTTGAAGCAGCGCAGAATTTTCATCTCTTACCAAAATAGCGTTCAATCACGTGGAGGCATAGCACTCACCCAGATATACGCTGTTCACTGGTTGACCATAACTATCAGCAGGAAACAGAACGAAGTTTGGGTTGTCGCTCAACCTCGATGGTGACCTTAGTGAAGGGATTACAATTTAACATTTATAAGAACTTGTTCTGATTGCTTGTACAATAACTGAACAATTTAAACTTTTGAAAAAGTATTAATTTGTGATACTTCAGGATTGTAATTTATAACATAGTTGATCGTGCCTGTAAAAATGGCGTGCATTTCTTGTAAACCTACCCGTTTATACGAAATATAAATTATAATGAATAAATAAATAAACATTAAATAAATATCTACTTTGACATTTCTAAGGCATTTGGCCATGTCGATCATTTAATAAATAAATAAATAAATTTATTCTCATAGTACAGTACATGAGGGACGCCAGTTTACAGGCATCATCAAATTGTTACAGAAATACAACCATATAATTCAATCACAATTTACAGGCAGTAGCAAGATATGCCTTACATGTTCGCTGGAGATTATACATACACTTGATAAATGTTAATCCCAGTAGTATAAAACAGGCTTTTCACTTATATACAATCATTTCTGTGCACAGTTGGAAAAATCTGCTAGGTTGTCAGTGAGTGCAACAAATCAGGAAATACAGAAGTATTGTCTTCGCATTAACAAAAAAACCAGGTCTTTGGTGGATGGATTATAAGTGCCTGGGAAAAAAATAAAGCTTGAAGTCAATTTTGATACATAACTTTGTTGTGTGCAAAATCCTTGAATTATAGTTCATTGATGTGTTATTTTGAAATCAGTGATATGTTTATCTCATTTGATCTGAAATGTCATTGTTGGGAGTAAGTATATAGGCTTTAGACGCATTAATTAATGGATTTCTACTGCTCGTGGGTATTTTCTTAGCATGAGGAAGGTTTATGAATTTCAGCTGTTCCGACAGGAGTTGAGAATTTTAACTGCTCAGCAACATTATGGAAATAAGTTCACCACATTATCTTAGGAAAGGTGGGTTGTAGTTGGTGAGGTATATATAGTGCCCAACGAGCGTTCATCTGTCCATGTGATGTTGTGGTGAGCCATAACTTTTTCATGTTGTCGGTTTATGTCCATTTTATTCCACTTATTGTGTTGGATAGTAGTTTTACAAACGAGATTTCTTGTCTGTTTGAGGATACGTATCTTAACCGTTAATGTTTTATCTAGAATTGTAAATATAGGCAAAAAACAACAGGTGTAGTATTTAAGCTTATACATTAAATGGACCTATAATTTCGGAGGCTCTCAGATAGGAACTAGAACTACTATCGTTTGCAAACTCTTGTAGTTTGTCATTAAGCACCCTTTCGAAGGAGGCCAATTTACTTGCTTGACGCATTTCCATGGGTAGTTTATTCCATATCTGTGCATACCTAATCAAGTAAAACTTTTGCCTGGTGGCTGTTTTACATTGTTCGATAGCTACTGTACCCTTAGTGTATCTTAGTTTGTAGCCATTGTCATCTGAAAGTCGAGTGCCATTAGTAGAGGTAAAAACGAAGTGGTTTAGAAGCTTATAGTAAAGTGTCAAGTTTAGTCTCAGGCGTCTTAGCCATAGTGTTCCTAGTCCTAGGGTATCACATCTAGTGGAGTATTTCGCACAATTTTCGGTTCCGAGTAATTTTAACGTGAAGTACCTCTGCACTCCCTCGACTTTCAATTTGTCCTCTATGCCTATACTACTATACATGAATGAACTGTAATCAAATAAAGGACGCACACAAACCTTGTACAACAGAATTCTAGACTCATTTCTGTAGAAGTTCCTGAGTAGAAAGCCGATAAGTCTGCGTGACTTTGACACTTGTTTGGAGATATGTACAGAAAATGATAAGTTACGTGAATATTTCAGCCCTAGGTCTAGTACAGATTCCAGTCGTAGAAGTGCATGGCCTTGAATTGTCAGGTCAAGTTCTAAATTGTTGCAACCTATGCAGAGCCAGCCACATTTTTCGACATTAAATTGGAGTTGCCAGGTGTCACACCATCTATCCATTTTTTCTAATTCTTGCTGTATGGCGTTTACTGTTATTCCAAGATCTGTGTTCTTGCATTTATACGTCACTTTTAAGTCATCTGCATATAGTATTGGTTTACCTACACTAAAGCATTCACAGATACTGTTTATATATATTATGAATAAGAGTGGGCCTAATACACTTCCCTAGATCACACCACTACTTACTGGTTTAGGCCTTGAGATTATCGAGCCAACTTTCGTTGTCTGACTTCGGCCACAGAGAAATGATTTTATCCAGCTCAGGAGAGGGTCACATATCCCTAGTGAGCATAACCTGCTGACTAGCAAATTATGGGGAACTCTGTCGAAGGCTTTTGTTATATCGAAATATAGTACAATTACTAGTTCTCTGTTGTCCCTACTTCGTGTAACTTCGTTGAAAAAGTCTATGTGACAGGTCACACATGATCTCTTTTTGAGAAATCCGTGTTGTGATGGATTGGTAAGTTCATGTTCTAGTAAGTTGTCTGACACTTGGTCTTCCATTATTCGGGATATTACCGGTGTTATATTGATAGGTCTATAGTTGCATACACTGGTTTTGGCCCCTGCTTTGTGCTTAGGTAATATGTATGTGGTTTTCCACACTTCAGGATAAGTTCCAGTTTCCAACGAGAGAGTAAATATTCTAAGTAACAAGACTACCATTTCCGTGCTACCATTTGTGTACATGACAGATGGTATGTCGTCTGTTCCAGTACTACCATTAGACTTCAATGTCTTAATCGCTGAGTCTATATTTTGTATAGCAAAGTCTATTTCGCCTAATTTGTGGTTACTTTTGCAGGTCATTTGGAAATTTTGGGTCGGGTGCACTCTGATGTCATTGCAAAACCACTCATTGAGGAGTTCACTTATAACCTGGGGATCATTGTATATTATACCCTTGTGTTCCAAGCTGCTTACAGTATTGTCTTTACTGCTTTTTAGACATTTCTGCAATATCCTACAAAGTTGCTGAGTTTTGGAGTTACCCACAAGCGCTTTATTTTCTTCAAGTTGTGACATCATTTTGTGTTTATCTTCAAGCCGTTTAAGAGTTTCATGTATTTGGTATTTCCTTTTCAATTTCTTTAGTTTTAGTCGCGTTTTGCGGTCTATAAATGGAATTGGTGTCTTTAGAGCAGATTTTAGGGGCGCGATTGTGTCTCTTGCTGAGCCAATTGTTTTGTAGAAAATATCAAGTGATACTTCTAAGTTATTGTTGATGAAGTAATCTTCCCAGTCAGAACTTCTCAACAGATCTGATAGGAATTCCCAATCGGCATTCTTATAGTCCCTATATTGATAGTGCACCGGGGAATTTTTAGGTGTGTGTTTAGTTGTTAGTCGGAGGGGTAGCGTGCAGTACAATATGTTGTGATCACTGTTATCAAGTTTATTTCCTACCTCTATCGAGATGGGCTCTATTTCATGACAAAGGATTAGGTCAAGAGTGTCTTCATTTCTTGTAGGGAGGCGTACCCACTGCTTGCATCCGCCTACGTCTATAGCTTGTAGTAGCTCGTCATGGATTCTAGGTTGTGTACAGGTATCCCAGTTTACTCCAGGTAAGTTGCTGCTGATACATGGGCTGAACTCATAAGGAATACGTGATCCAGAATTAGGATGGCTTAAATCATTCCTTAACAGCAGGTCACAAATAGTAAAATCTAGCCCAATCACTTATGGTTTCGTACAAGGTAGTGTAAATGGGCCCCCTATTTACACTATATATCAGGGATATATGCGCTTGCTTCTCACATAAGAAACCATTTATCTTTGCAGATGACCTGAAAGTAGCCTATAATTTCCAATGTGATAACCTAGGATACTTCCAGAATGTTCTGCAGAAAGAATTAGGCAAAGCGATTTCTTGGCCGTCTTTATGGAATCTACAATCCAATCTAAACAAATGTGGTTGGATCTGCATCGGAACACCCTCAGTTGACAAAAAATTAACGCTTGAACCGGCTAACCTAACCGGACTATGAAGTGTCGTTGACTTAGGTCTGAGGTACTTCAGTGACTTAAGTTTCTCTGAACAAGTGGCATCATAGACTCGAAAGTCGAGAATGCTCTTAGGATGCATACTTAGGAACTTTCACAACAACGAAGCCAAGCTCATTCTACACAAAACATGTTTAAGGCCACTACTAGAACGCTGTCCATTTATTATAAGCAGCACTGGCACATGTGACAAGCTAAGGAGAGAAAGTATCCGACGATATTTCACCTCCAAACTACTTGGCTACGATTGTAAGAAAGACTACATCTCACGGAGTGTAGGATTATTTTTGCCTACAGATTTAGTCCTTCCACAGTACTGACGACACAGAGTCTTGGCTTAACTATAGTTAGAAACAGAATGACTTGACTTAAACTTTATCTGTTTCTAAATCATAAAATAAATCATACAATCACATCAAGAAAAATATACAAATCCATTGTCACTCAAGAAAGGACAAAAACGTACCGAACAGTATTGAGGGAACGGACAAAATGAACAGTTAATTAATTACATGTACACACAATTAGAGTGACAGAAAACAAAGAACACCCAGGGTCACATCACGTGGTGTGAGTTACATTAAATTAACCAATAATCGCGACAAAAGGGTCACATGATATTGATTAGCTGTCTATCACACAGTCTATCTATCTGTCGCGATTAACACTCCCCGCGAACGATCACCACGTTGACTTCTCGTACCTGGAACCTTCAAGTTTTCTGCTTCTTTCAACAAACATGCTTTTATATCTCTTTCGACTTCTTGAGTTGCAGTTTTCAAACGCACCGTCCTGACGCCGCCATCTTGGTCACGGCACACCTGCTTAACTATAGCCTTTGGCCAGGATGTAGGTTGCGCTTTATATCCAACCACTTAGATCTTGCTTGCAGCATCAGAAGATATCCACGTAGCCATCTACGCCAGAACAAATCAGTCAAATATTTTGGAAGTAGTTGACTATGGTATTGGAAGAAAGCACATCCATCTATAGCATTCGCTTTACCTTTGTAATATTGTAATTTTCTTAAGAATTCACCAATTGCTGCACGAGCCACAGTTAAAAGCCTTTTTGGATCCAAGGAAATACACAAATCAGATGCATCGTCCTCACCGACTACTTCATCTGTACGTACCATAGAATCGTCAGCTTCAATCAAAACTCGCAGAATCGCATAACAAGCACAATAATGTACTTGACACCATGATCCAATGTCATCAGCATTTTTTGCTGGAGAATAAAACTCTATGGAAGTTGCAACTGAAGGAATCATTGACAACCAATCAATACAGACTGCATCTGGGACATCGCCTTGAGCACAGTCGCTATTCAAACCGAACTGCTCCAGAACAAGAGGTAAATCAGATAAATTAATTCCAACGCACTCAGCTCGACACTTATCTATTGCAGATGAAAGGTTTGAAAACTTGCTGTCATACGTTTCTCTTGGTTCACACCAACCTTTTGCAGAACCTCCATTAATGATATCTTCAGTAGTTTTCGTGTCGAAATTTCGTTTCCATAACAATCACGCCGAAACAGTTTACCAGAACCATATCCCATCAGTTCATGAAGTCCAACTTGTAATTCAAAAGAACTTTCAGCGTGTTCCACCTACATTTGTTTGTCTTCATCACTTAGAGACTCTGATTTAGGCTCCTTGAAACGAGCACTAACTACGTTACCCAAAGAAACATTTTTAAATTCATCAACTTGTCGTACAGCATCATACTTAGGAATATTAATTCCAACAGAAATTTCAGAGGTTGCAAACGTCAAAACATCTAAACTAGTAAAGTCTCAATGTAAGAATTTATCTCTTTCATATGTGGAAGGCCATGGTAAATTTGTTAACAACCTTTCAGCATTATTTACAAGTCGTTGGAATTTTTTTGACAGTGATCTATTTACAACAGCGACAAATAATTCAAACTTTGCAGGAACGCCAAAGGGATCACGGTATAACTCGATAAAACCAATATAGTTTTCAACAACAGGGTTCAAATCTTTACCCCATAACCTTAAGGCATCTTTGTGAGTGGCTACTGAGCCAGTAGTGAAGCTTTCAGCATACTGATGCCACATTTGTGATTCGATTTGGTTAAGCGAATGTGCTTAAGAATCTTTACAACAATCGACCAGTAACTTCATCAGCTCACTATAGTCACCATATTCAAGCTGCAAAGATGTGTCCGAGGGAAGGGCATCTCTTAACTTCTCACGACGTTTACTTAGAGGGATTTGCAGGTCGTGGTAACGTTAGGCTAACTGTCTTTGTTTTTCTTGGATAATAGGAGCGCCTGAATGACCTTCTGCAGCAAATGTGTCAGCCTGGACTTTGAATGCATACATACTTTCACGATGAGCAGCTACATCAGATTCAAGCAAGTTGTGCCGCTTTTGTGCGTACATCACACCGTTTAGATCACGACCGATATCCTCTGAGGTTGTCTGAGCTTCAACATCATTCAACCATAACTCGACATCTTCTACGTTGCGAGAGAACTGTTGTAGCATACTTGCTTGATCTAAGTGTTTCTTCTTGTCTCCCATGGCATTTACGAGATGAGACCAATTTTCATCCAACTGTTCAATCTTTACTTTCATTTCTGGTGAGTTGTAGTGGTTTGCATTTAACAAATCCTGATCTGTCTTTTTAATATCTTCAACGCGGGATTGGTTCTCTTGTATTTCTGCCTCTAAATTCTGATGCTTCTGCACCTTTGTTTACAAATTCATGGAGTCTTTGTAACTTTCATCAAGTGCATTTTTAAGTTTTCCTGATATCTATGACCGCATTTCATCTGCATCTCTATCGAACATTTGGTACTGTACCCTTAGTGTGTCTTAGTTTGTAGCCATTGTCATCTGAAAATCGAGTGTCATTAGTAGAGGTAAAAACTAAGTGGTTTAGAAGCTTATAGTAAAGTGTCAAGTTTAGTCTCAGGCGTCTTAGCCATAGTGTTCCTAGTCCTAGGGTATCACATCTAGTGGAGTATTTCGCACAATTTTCGGTTCCGAGTAATTTTAACGTGAAGTACCTCTGCACTCCCTCGACTTTCAATTTGTCCTCTATGCCTATACTACTATACATGAATGAACTGTAATCAAATAAAGGACGCACACAAACCTTGTACAACAGAACTCTAGACTCATTTCTGTAGAAGTTCCTGAGTAGAAAGCCGATAAGTCTGCGTGACTTTGACACTTGTTTGGAGATATGTACAGAAAATGATAAGTTACGTGAATATTTCAGCCCTAGGTCTAGTACAGATTCCAGTCGTAGAAGTGCATGGCCTTGAATTGTCAGGTCAAGTTCTAAATTGTTGCAACCTATGCAGAGCCAGCCACATTTTTCGACATTAAATTGGAGTTGCCAGGTGTCACACCATCTATCCATTTTTTCTAATTCTTGCTGTATGGCGTTTACTGTTATTCCAAGATCTGTGTTCTTGCATTTATACGTCACTTTTAAGTCATCTGCATATAGTATTGGTTTACCTACACTAAAGCATTCACAGATACTGTTTATATATATTATGAATAAGAGTGGGCCTAATACACTTCCCTAGATCACACCACTACTTACTGGTTTAGGCCTTGAGATTATCGAGCCAACTTTCGTTGTCTGACTTCGGCCACAGAGAAATGATTTTATCCAGCTCAGGAGAGGGTCACATATCCCTAGTGAGCATAACCTGCTGACTAGCAAATTATGGAGAACTCTGTCGAAGGCTTTTGTTATATCGAAATATAGTACAATTACTAGTTCTCTGTAGTCCCTACTTCGTGTAACTTCGTTGAAAAAGTCTATGTGACAGGTCACACATGATCTCTTTTTGAGAAATCCGTGTTGTGATGGATTGGTAAGTTCATGTTCTAGTAAGTTGTCTGACACTTGGTCTCCATTATTCGGGATATTACCGGTGTTATATTGATAGGTCTATAGTTGCATACACTGGTTTTGGCCCCTGCTTTGTGCTTAGGTAATATGTATGTGGTTTTCCACACTTCAGGATAAGTTCCAGTTTCCAACGAGAGAGTAAATATTCTAAGTAACAAGACTACCATTTTTGTACATGACAGATGGTATGTCGTCTGTTCCAGTACTACCATTAGACTTCAATGTCTTAATCGCTGAGTCTATATTTTGTATAGTAAAGTCTATTTCACCTAATTTGTGGTTACTTTTGCAGGTCATTTGGAAATTTTGGGTCGGGTGCACTCTGATGTCATTGCAAAACCACTCATTGAGGAGTTCACTTATAACCTGGGGATCATTGTATATTATACCCTTGTGTTCCAAGCTGCTTACAGTATTGTCTTTACTGCTTTTTAGACATTTCTGCAATATCCTACGAAGTTGCTGAGTTTTGGAGTTACCCACAAGCGCTTTATTTTCTTCAAGTTGTGACATCATTTTGTGTTTATCTTCAAGCCGTTTAAGAGTTTCATGTATTTGGTATTTCCTTTTCAATTTCTTTAGTTTTAGTCGCGTTTTGCGATCTATAAGTGGAATTGGTGTCTTTAGAGCAGATTTTAGGGGCGCGATTGTGTCTCTTGCTGAGCCAATTGTTTTGTAGAAAATATCAAGTGATACTTGTAAGTTATTGTTGATGAAGTAATCTTCCCAGTCAGAACTTCTCAACAGATCTGATAGGAATTCCCAATCGGCATTCTTATAGTCCCTATATTGATAGTGCACCGGGGAATTTTTAGGTGTGTGTTTAGTTGTTAGTCGGAGGGGTAGCGTGCAGTACAATATGTTGTGATCACTGTTATCAAGTTTATTTCCTACCTCTATCGAGATGGGCTCTATTTCATGACAAAGGATTAAGTCAAGAGTGTTTTCATTTCTTGTAGGGAGGCGTACCCACTGCTTGCATCCGCCTACGTCTATAGCTTGTAGTAGCTCGTCATGGATTCTAGGTTGTGTACAGGTATCCCAGTTTACTCCAGGTAAGTTGCTGCTGATACATGGGCTGAACTCATAAGGAATACGTGATCCAGAATTAGGATGGCTTAAATCATTCCTTAACAGCAGGTCACAAATAGTAAAATCTAGCCCAATCACTTATGGTTTCGTACAAGGTAGTGTAAATGGGCCTATTGCGTGTTCTATTTGACTAAATGAGCGTACACGTATTTCCTAGTACTTCTTCACGTTTATCAATGTGCGCAGACGTTGTGGCTACTCGACGCCCACAACGTAAAATCAGAAGGCACTTGTGAAGAGTATAATCGTGTATTATAGCCGTAGTCAAATTTCGAAAAAGTATCAAGGTAACGTTCAACAGTAAATTGACAAATGTTTACGAAGTACATATAAAATCGGTATGTGTAAACATATAATATGAGTATGCAAATTAGATTAAAAACGTATGTTTATAGTTGGTATAGGGGTACTACATAATTCCCCCACCAGAACACTGAAATATAAAAAAAATACATTTAAGTGTTCGACAATAAAATGCGTCAGCGTAATACGTAGCAGCGATAGTACATAGAAAGCGATTTACTAAGCTGAAAAAAATGAGCAATTTAATGCGGTCAATAAGGCCGATAATAAATGCGATAATAAAAGAAAAAATAGGATTGATGATCGTGGTAGAATATATAAGGAATGATACAATCAGCCGGGGATCTGTAGTCTGTATACGGAAACGATACGTGAATATTAAGCGCTATATGATTAAATGTAATAATACAGGGAATATCGATGTTAAAATAGTAGTGACGTGATTTACTTATGAAAATATTAATCGGTTAAATGAGTTGTTAAATGACAATTACGAATAAAGATAATAAAAATGAAAATTCGTAATAAGTTATATATCGATGATTTGTACATAACGTTTAGGCCAATGAACTCTCCTACCAGAGCGTGTAGTTTTCATAAGCTTCTCTGGCGACGTTGAAGCTTGCGTGGATGTAGCTGTTGGCACGTCGTTCAGCTGGTCTTTATTGTTGGCTTCGAAATCGTCGATGAATGCTGGTTTGACTCTGTCGACACTGATGGCTTCTGCTTTATTCAGTCGTTCTATCGTGATAACTTTATCATTTCTATTTAGAACTTTGAATGGGCCATCATAAGCGGGTTGAAGTGGCCGTTGTACACCCTCTCTCCTGACGAAGACGTGAGTGCAATCTGTCAGTTGTGGTGGGATGTATGACGTTCGTTCCTGCTGGCGTGGAAGTGATATCTTGAGCTCGTTCATGTGTTGTTTTAGCTGGTGCACATAACCAGTCATATCTTGTGGAACTTGGTTACCTGGGGTGAAAAATTCTCCTGGTAGTCGTAATGTTGTTCCATAGACTAGTTCGGAAACACAGCAGCCAATATCTTTCTTTAGAGCAGATCGTATACCAAGCAGTACCAGTGGGAGTTTGGTTGACCAGTCGTTTTGAGTCAAAGAAGCAGCGAGCGCAGCTTTGAGTTGTCGATGAAGGCGTTCAACCATGCCGTTGGAACTAGGATGGTAGGCGGTTGTTCGTATTCGTTTGATGCCCAGTAATTCAGTTAGCTGTTGAAAAAGTCGGCTTTCAAACTGAGCACCTCTGTCCGTAGTGATAATGGATGGGACACCAAAATTAGCTATCCAGTTCTCGACCAAAGCTTTAGCTACCGTTTCTGCTGAGACGTCGGCTATTGGAACTGCTACAGGCCAACGGGTGAATCTATCGATGCAAGTTAGAATGTAGTTGCAACCATTGGAAGGAGGTAGTGGACCAACTATGTCTACATGTATATGTTCAAATCTAGAGTCGGGATTAGGAAAACGACCAAGTGGTGCATTAGTGTGACGGTTGATTTTGACTCTTTGACAAGACAAGCAATTTCGTGTCCACTTCTTAACATCGCTATTAATGTTCGGCCATATAAATCTTTCTTTTATTAGTTTGATAGTAGCACTGACACCGGGATGAGACAAGTTATGTAACTTCTCGAATACTGTATGTCTCATAGCTGCTGGAACGAAAGGTCGATATTTACCTGTAGAGGTGTCGCAGATAATTTTTGTCGTGCCAAAAGGAATTGCGTCTAGCTTTAAAGATGTTGTTTTAGAAGACATGATCTTTTTTATTTCGGCATCATCTCGTTGTAGGTTTGAGAGACGTTCGTAGTCGATGTCTGGGCATACAATGTTGTCAATGTGCACACGTGATAAAGCGTCTGCCACTTCATTGTTTTTACCCTTTACGTGTCGCAGATCGGAGGTGAACTGAGATATAAACTCGAGGTGTCGTAGTTCACGCGGAGAGTAGTTATCCTGTTTTGCTGATAAGGCTTTCGTTAGAGCTTTATGGTCTGTAAAGACAGTAAAAGCTGTACCTTCCAGCATATGTCGGAAGTGCTTGATTGCTAAATAAACAGCCAATAACTCTCTACCAAAAGTGCTATAGCGGCATTGAGTAGGATTCAGTCGTTTCGAAAAGAATGCTAGGGGTTGCCATTCGCCGTGTACTTGCTGTTGTAAAACCGCCCCGATGGCAACGTCTGAAGCGTCTGTCATGGGAGACAGGGGGGCATCATTTTGGCGTCTGACTAGAAGTGTCTTGTCATTTAATAATTGTTTGACATTTTCGAATGCTTTAACAGCTTCTGCGGGCAAATGGAATGAACGACTGTGTCCACGTAAGCAATCGGTTAATGGTTGTAAAGCTTTAGCACAGTTGGGAATAAAACGCCGGTAAAAATTGACAAGACCCAAAAATCGCCGTAATTTTTTAAAAGAATCTGGTAATGGATACTCTTTGATGGCTTGTACGTCATCAGGAACTGGTCTGATTCCTTGGCTATCGATTAAATGGCCGAGGAATTTCAGTGAGGTCTTACCGAATTCGCACTTGTCTAAGTTGATAGTCATTCCGTATTGGTTAAGTCTTTCAAACACTGTCTTCACATGTTTCAAATGCTCGGCTTCGTCTGCACTTGCAATTAGTAAGTCATCGATGTATGCGTAGACGAAAGGGAGACCACGGAGTACTTGGTCGATTAGGCGTTGAAATGTCTGAGCGGCGTTCATAAGTCCGAATGGCATGCGTACGAATTCATATAAACCGAATGGTGTGGTAATGGCAGTTTTCGGAACGTCATCCAGGTGGATTGGGATATGATGATACGCTCGGACAAGATCAATTTTAGAGAAAACTTTAACATCTGGTAAGTTGCTAGCGAAATCGTGGATGTGTGGTATAGGGTATCTATCAGGTACCGTTTGCTTGTTTAAAGCTCGATAATCACCACACGGCCGTATTTCACCAGAAGACTTTTTGGGTACCATGTGAAGCGGTGAAGACCAAGAGCTGTTGGACGGTCGAATAATACCAAGCTCTAGCATTTTATCGAACTCTGTTTTGGCAATTTTAAGTCGATATGGGTCAAGGCGTCGTGGACGTGCAAAAACTGGCGGTCCAGTGGTTTTAATATGATGAACCACATGATGCTTCGGTTCTGTTCCTCGAAAAGAAGGTTTTAAAAGGTCAGGAAACTGATTTACCAAGTTGGTATATGGAGATGCTGGTGTGCGTGTGACCATCAAGTTCAGTGATGATGCACGGCTAATCGTACCAGCAATGTACGTTTTATTGAGCGAATCTATTAGCTTGGGGCTTATCGGATCAACTAACAGTTTGTGTTGCTGCAGAAAATCAATACCGAGGATTGGGGATGGAACGTCTGCAATGATGAAAGACCAAGTGTAGGTATTCTTTAAACCAAAATCTAAAGTCATTCGTTTACTTCCATATGTAACAATACTGGACTGATTAACAGCTTGGAGCGTAACTGCTGGGTCAGGATGTTGGCGTTCCTGTGTAGACGGAGGGAGAACACTCACCTCTGCTCCTGTGTCAACTAAGAATGTAGTACCGGTATTTTTATCTGTTACATAAAACAAACGACTGTTAGATCGTAGGTTGCCAACAGTATTTTTTACACATGACGATATATCTTTTGGTTTAGTCTGAAAGTTACAAGGTGAACGGCACCGTCGTGCTTTGCTTCCATAACTACGGTGATACCAGCAAATATTATCGCGTTGTCGTGACGTGCTAGGGGATCGAGAAAGACGTCGGCGAGACGAGCTTCTAGAACGGCTTGGTTGTGTGCGTGTGGTCAGTTTTGCTAACTGATTCAGTAAGGTGTCGACTTTGTGTTCTAGAGTCTGTATTCTATCGTGAGTGTCTGGTATTCTGCTAGTGGAAGCGACAGATTGAGGTGTTGACCTCTCGTACATGCGATCCGCGATTTCGGTGAGCCTTTCTATGTCAATGTCGTCATCTCCGAAAGCAAGAACCTGCTGGATGTTTGCGGGAAGTCGTCGCAGCCAGATTTGATAAAAGAGACGTTTGTCGATTTCTCTTCCGGCAACTAGGCTTTGCATATGCCTCATGAGTTGCGATGGGGTTTTATCCCCTAACTCAACATTGCTTAACAGGCGATCGAGTGCTTGCCTATCTGAAAGCGAAGTGCATCGCAGTACCTCTTCCTTCAACTTGTCGTAAGGTGCTTCTGTGCTGGGATGAACGATGTATTGCCGTACCTGCTCGGCGACTTCGTCTGGTAGTACTGTACTCAAAATGCAGAATTTAGCTGTCTGTGACGTTAGCTTATTGCTAGCCAAATAATGTTCCAGTCGAGCAAACCAAAGATGAGGGTCTCTGGGCTTAAAAACTGGTACAGAAAGAGAAATAGTACTAACAGATCCCAGCTCTAAGTTATCAGAGGTATTGGAAGACATGTTACAATTCGTAAAAAAATGGTTTAAGATTAGCAAAATAGCAAAATTTGTGCGCAATAAGAATACGGCAAACAGAAAAATGCAATGCAGGTGCTTACCACAAATTACTGCAGGTTGTGCTATGAGCAAACACAAAAATGAGTTCGAATTGTTTAATAAATATATAAATCCGCGAAAGTTAGAGTTTTAATAATCCAGTAAGTGTAACAACGCGTCGAGGTCAAAAGTCGTCGTCGGAGTCAGCAAGTTATCGTTGGGGCTCACCAATTTATTGCGTGTTCTATTTGACTAAATGAGCGTACACGTATTTCCTAGTACTTCTTCACGTTTATCAATGTGCGCAGACGTTGTGGCTACTCGACGCCCACAACGTAAAATCAGAAGGCACTTGTGAAGAGTATAATCGTGTATTATAGCCGTAGTCAAATTTCGAAAAAGTATCAAGGTAACGTTCAACAGTAAATTGACAAATGTTTACGAAGTACATATAAAATCGGTATGTGTAAACATATAATATGAGTATGCAAATTAGATTAAAAACGTATGTTTATAGTTGGTATAGGGGTACTACAGGCCCTCCTATTTACACTATATATCAAGGATATATGCGCTTGCTTCTCACATAAGAAACCATTTATCTTTGCAGGTGACCTGAAAGTAGCCTATAATTTCCAATGTGATAACCTAGGATACTTCCAGAATGTTCTGCAGAAAGAATTAGGCAAAGCGATTTCTTGGCCGTCTTTATGGAATCTACAATCCAATCTAAACAAATGTGGTTGGATCTGCATCGGAACACCCTCAGTTGACAAAAAATTAACGCTTGAACCGGCTAACCTAACCGGATTATGAAGTGTCGTTGACTTAGGTCTGAGGTACTTCAGTGACTTAAGTTTCTCTGAACAAGTGGCATCATAGACTCGAAAGTCGAGAATGCTCTTAGGATGCATACTTAGGAACTTTCACACCAACGAAGCCAAGCTCATTCTACACAAAACATGTTTAAGGCCACTACTAGAACGCTGTCCATTTATTATAAGCAGCACTGGCACATGTGACAAGCTAAGGAGAGAAAGTATCCGACGATATTTCACCTCCAAACTACTTGGCTACGATTGTAAGAAAGACTACATCTCACGGAGTGTAGGATTATTTTTGCCTACAGATTTAGTCCTTCCACAGTACTGACGACACAGAGTCTTGGCTTAACTATAGTTAGAAACAGAATGACTTGACTTAAACTTTATCTGTTTCTAAATCATAAAATAAATCATACAATCACATCAAGAAAAATATACAAATCCATTGTCACTCAAGAAAGGACAAAAACGTACCGAACAGTATTGAGGGAACGGACAAAATGAACAGTTAATTAATTACATGTACACACAATTAGAGTGACAGAAAACAAAGAACACCCAGGGTCACATCACGTGGTGTGAGTTACATTAAATTAACCAATAATCGCGACAAAAGGGTCACATGATATTGATTAGCTGTCTATCACATAGTTTATCTATATGTCACGATTAACACGGTTCATGACCTCAATCTTGACCTACTTTGGACAAGACGACTTATTATAAACCTAATATTCTTCCTCAAGGTCCTACACAAAATATCATAATCACACAATAGGGACATACATTTCGCACATGATGGCTCTTACAATCTGTGCAACCAAACTTGCACAGTGACAATACAAGCCTTCAAATCATTACTCCGCGAAAACTTCTTCACAGTCATATATTCTAAAATATGGAACAGCCTGCCTCTAGAAGTCAGAACTTGCACCTTGGTGATAAGTTTCAAACGCACTCTGTACGGACGGTTTCACTCTACTGACTACATTGATAAACTATTTATTCCTAGAAGGAATCAATCATTAGTTTACTACAGCACCTAAGAAACGCGCGAAAATTCCCTACCTATTCTGTAAACGATGAATAGATCAGTCTCATAGATGCATAAAAATACTTAGTAGAAATAAATATACATGCTTACTAGATGGCAATGTACAACAAATTCAAACATGTATGTACAAACATTAAGGTACTGTCCCTGTACACATACTTTCCCTTTCCTCTCCGGTACTTTGCTGCTCTTCTTTTCTCTTGTATTTGCCTTGCAGTAGACGTTGCACAGATCTACATTCAGACTGAAGCTGAGAAACAATTGAAGTCACTTACTTACATACCATCCTTCAAGGTTTTGGCTAGTAATGAATCAGCATCCTTGAAATATCCACTGTCACCACAACAGTACAGCATCCTATACAAGCAGCATCCATGATCTAAAATAGCTTACAATTAGCTTTCTATGAGTTAATCAACTTGCTAGTACGGAACAACCAGGCAGCGACAAATAGCGGTTTTGGCTGGCCTCAGCGCAGTAAAAATAATCTGCCTGAGAATGACCAATAATAGTCTGCTTTGAGTACAATTCACTTCTGGTGCAGCAGTTCAAGTTGTTACACTCCGTATATCACACAGAAAGGCAGAGAAAAGAAAAAAATTCAAAAGAAATATAATGAATGGGCAATGAATAACAGGGGACGTGTACAAATATATAAAGCGAACTATGAGAAGCTATGTGAATCCATCGATATGATCATGAGAAATAAAGTGTGTTTGGAACGTTATCCAGTTATCAATACTGTATCACTGTGTGTTATATCAAATAAATCTGTCTAATATGAAATTTTATTCTATCATGCTGTCGAAATTCTACAATAACACAAGGTTAAGTGGCCAATTCACTCAACCACTCTACTCACCTTTTCTAAACTACAAGTTGGTGAAGGTCAGTTTTTTCAGCATCTTCTTGCATTTGACAGGGGCGAATCACACGCCAAACACTCGGATATTTCTGCTGAAGCTGTTCAGAAGACTCGGCATTTTGTCACTGTCTTCACCGCACACCCCAAGTCAACAAGACTGTCCCCTGAGAACAAGTTAATCCTTAGAGAACTAAAGCCAATTAATGTCAATTCCGTTAGTACATCTATGATAAAATTAAACAGAAAAGGGGACAGGGGCACCCCCTGATGGACGCGTCAGACGACAACTGTCCACAAACTCTAACAGGATCGCGTGAATTTGAGTTCGGTGTCTTAATTAGTGCCACACTTTTTTTCTCGGCACTCCTTTTACTGTCTGACATTGTCACACCACCATCAGGTTAACTGAGTCAAATGCTGTCCTTAGGTCGAGAAGTATGGTGAGAGATGAACGCCAGTAAGTATATCTGTGTTCCAGGATCTGTCAAAGGGTGAAGATACGATCAATACACCTTCTCCCTGTCTGTCTGGCTTTTCTGAGTTTGTTTTCCCCAAGCACTTAGTCTACGCATGTTTATTGAACCTAGGACTTTAGGTACTATGCCAGTTAAGCTGATCTCCCTATGATTATCACAAGAAGGCTTATCTCTGTACAGGTATATATGGCAGTTCAACCGCCTCTGTAAGACTAGTTACATTTTACGTCCAGTTAAGCATTTTTATGAACGAATTCTCGAATATCATTCTTTATGACGAAGTCAATTTATGTATCTACTTTTACGTATCTTGTAAGGTGTTAGGTTGACACAAAACGAAATCTCACAGTCTTACGAGTTTATCTCCCACAAGCAATAGAAGCTGAACACACAGGCTGAGCAGAAAAACCCGTAGAGCTGCTTTTATGCTTTGCTTATCCATTAAATGTAGACATACTACAATAGTTCCTTTTCTCATCCAGATCACTAACTTATCATTACTTCATAATTACTACTCAATCTCAATTTTGTCCTTTTCAACCCTTATTTGTCCAAAACGAATCGATTTTAACAATTTAATCGCCTGGAGAAATCACCCATTTATCCATTTTTTCTCTCTCTCTCTCTCATCACCATAAAACACTTGAGATATGCAACAACCTCTTTAACTAAGAAAATTTCACTGGGTTATTATTATTCTTATAGTTTAGTCGATACTACTTTGATGTCTTTTCCTCCCTTTATTATCTTCTCTTTGATATGTTGATAATGATAAACTGTCGTAAATTTAAAAAAAGCATAGCACACAAAGCTTAGAAAGCCATAGACTGTATCAGTCAATCAGCGAGTAGACTCACACTTACCCTATCCATTTTCTTTTTCTAAAGAAAGTTCAGTGATCCACAAAAACACTTTGGTACAGACAGGAAGACTTAATTTTGCAAGAATAAATGAAAATATTCATTCAGGAATCTATAAAACACAAAATGATTGAGCAAAGAATATTCTTTTCGATAATTTCCCCTTCTGGCTCTACAATTATATGCATATGTTTATACACATAGTATGTTCTAGATTAGTAGTCAATAACAATATTAGTGTTTTTTAAATAATAATAATAATAATATTAAAAATAAAGATGTCGTATCAAATAGAATATCAACTAAAATTAAGATTTCCACAACAAATTGAGGATCATTCAAACCTAGATGGCCAAGGTAATCATAATGTCTGAACTAACTTCTTTTGGATGCACAAATTCTGTCTGTCTGTCTGTTTTCGACATAGAACTTTGCACATATGTGCGGCAGTTCAAGTCGCCACAATCTATGTAGCACGCAAAGCAAGAGAAGAAAGTAGAAGAAATGCATAATATAGACAGTAAACAGGGGTGTGAGACAAAGGAATAGTAATAACGGAGAACAAAAGTTTAATTGGAAATCATAAATCACAAGGAGTGGATGCATCTGCGCCACTGAGAACGATTTTGAGCCATGTCACCAATTGTTTCCAACCATTGGTTTTTACCATCCCGAGGGCCCCAACCAGGAAGTCTACATCTTCCTACGTGACTTAGATTAACTGTTGTGGATTTCATTGATTGGTGCCATGTTTTGGTTTGACCGCCGCTAGCTCTTTTCCAGCCTGACCCTATATCAGCTAACATTGCCCGTCGAGGAAGGCGATGACTAGGCATACGTAGCACATGTCCTAACCATCTCAGTCGAAGTAATTTCACAGTCTCGTCGATTGATTTCCCCGCCTTACCTAGCACTCGACGCCTAACCTCAATATTGCTCACCTTATTATACCACTTCACGCGGGAGATAGAACGCAGACACCTATGATCGAAGACAGCTAATCTTTTCATGTCTTCCACTCTCAATGGCCAGGTCTCACAGCCATAAAGGAGGACGGAGCGGACTGTTGAGCAGTACACACGCCCTTTGGTCGATAGTCGGATATCGTGTCTACGCCAGAGACGGCGAAAACTGGCGAATGCGAACCTAGCCCTCTGTATTCGTGCTGAAATTTCGTCGGAGATCAACCCGTTGGGGCTGATGGTACTTCCCAAGTAATTGAAGCGGTCAACGTGTTCTACCACTTCCCTTCCTATTTCTAATCTAGGGGTCGATGAAGTCCAATCCTGCAGCATCATCTTACATTTTATAGGGGCGAATCGCATGCCAAACATGCGGAGATTGTTGCTCAGGGTGTTCAGTAGACTCTGCATTTTGTCAGAGTCCTCGCCTAGAAGGACTATATCGTCCGCATATTCTAAGTCAACGAGATTATTCCCTGGTAGCAAGTCAATCCCTGAGTCGCTGAAGTGAGTTAGGGTTAAGTCCATTAGTACATCTATGATGAAATTGAATAGGAATGGGGATAATGGGCATCCTTGACGGACGCCACTAGTCGTCACCACTTCAGATGACAACTCGCCATAAGCCCTCACCTGGCTGCATGAGTACGAGTAGAGTGCCTTAATCAGTGCAATGTATTTTCTTGGCATTCCCTTTACAGCCAAGCATCGCCAGAGAACCTCCCGGTCGACAGAATCGAATGCCGCCTTTAGGTCAAGAAATATAATGATTGTCGGACGCCGGTAGGAATGCCTATGTTCTAGAATCTGTCGAAGGGTGAAGATGTGATCAATACACCCTCTACCTGGCCTAAAACCTGCCTGGTTTTCTCGTGTTTGTGTCTCCCGAGCACCACTTAATCTACGCAGTATTATTGAGCCTAGGATTTTAGATACTATATTAGTCAAGCTAATCCCTCTGTGATTATCACAAGACGACTTGTCCCCCTTCTTGTATATCGGGATGATCAGTGACTTACACCAACCCGATGGGACTTCCTCTGATTCCCAGACGCTGCCTAGAACCTCCGTTAACGCAGACAGTAAACTGTCGCCTCCGTACTTAAATACCTCTGGAGTCAATAAATCAGGTCCCGCTGCTTTGCCTAGCTTCAGATTGGTGACAGCTTTAGTAACCTCGGTTAAGGACGGAGGACCTGTGTCTATCTCCCATTCAGGGAGGTGTTGGATGTCCGGTAGGTTAAGTGTGGCTGTGGGCCAATTAAACTGCTCCTCATAGTGTTCTTTCCAGCGCTCCAGACGTCTATCCTGGGAGCTAATTATGGTGCCATTTTTCTCGGAGATTGTTTCGCTTATCATTTGTTTTTTACCACCTGTTTCCCTGATAAGCCTGAATAGTTGTCTGGTGTTGCCTATCGCCGATGCTTTTTCCATCTCTTTCGCCTTTGTCAACCACCACTGTTCACGGTCCTTGCGGAGACTTTTCGTAAGTTTCCTCTTGTGCAGCTTTCGCTCCTCATTGAATTCGGAGCTCGCCGGAATAAGTCTTCTAGCATCTATCAGTTCGGATGAGGCAGTCGAAATCCAGTGGTTTTTACTCACCTTTGGAATTACCAT